>BPTQ01000004.1:55436348-55687254 GCA_019973895.1 Chrysanthemum seticuspe | reverse complement strand
ATATGGTGTTTCAAGTGAAGAAATGTGTGTTTTGTGTGACTATTGATCATCCAATGGCCACTTGAATTTTATGTTTGTGTGGCCTTTTGTAACATTTAGTCACACAAAGCATGTTTGTTTTGGGTATTTAGTCACATACAATTACTCATAAAGTGGCTAAAAGTGTTAATAAGTGTGACCATATGGTGTTTCAAGTGAAGAAAGGTGTATTTTGTGTGACTATTGATCATCCAATGGCCACATGAATTTTATGTTTGTGTGGCCTTTTCTAACATTTAGTCACACAAAGCATGTTTGTTTTGGGTATTTAGTCACATACAATTAACCATAAAGTGGCTAAACGTGTTAATAAGTGTGACCATATGGTGTTTCAAGTGAGGAAACGTGTATTTTGAGTGACTATTCATCATCCAATGGCCACATATTAAGTTACGTGACCATATGTACTGGATTTTGGCTACACTTGAATAATATGTGTGACAAAACGTTTAGTGTGACCATATATGGCATTTGGTCACGGTGTTAGTAGCAAATGTGACTTTATAGATTAGCTTTCGGCAAGCTAACAGAAACTAAACTTTAAACACACATATTAACTTACGTGAACATATGTACTAGATTTTGGCTACACTTAACGAATGTGTGACAAAACATTTAGTGTGACCATATATGGCTTTTGGTCACAGTGTTCAAGTGTGTGACATATATTTGTCACTGTTTATATGTATATCGTGACTAATGCTTCAACCTTACTTTTCATTTGTCACTTGTTCCAATTTCAGATGTGGCTAACGCATCAAGGTTACTTGTATTTGTCACGCGTTCCAAATTCATATGTGGCTAAATGATCTGAAACAAAATCACCAGATACCTTTAGCCACACAACGTTTAATTGTGTGGCGATACAGTTCTAATGGTCACACAATTAAAATTTTCATGTGTGACTAATTAGTACATGTTGTCAATTTTCGTACCTTCAGCCCCACAAATATGCGAATGTGTGGCTGTTCCATTTCGACCATGCGTGACCAAATCCCGTTTTTGTACTAGTGGAGTATTTGCTTGTTTATTTTTATTTTTCACCATTTATGTGCATCTCATGTCTTATCATACCCTTTAGTCATAAAGCGTGTCTAGGTGAATAAGCGAGCATTCATTGGTGTCTTGGCCATGGATTTGGTCATGTATCATTGATTTTGTCCCATTTGTTGTGGCACGTTAGTAATGACGATTCAACCTAGCCTATATAATATGTTCATTCAATATTGCCTTTAAGGATTGTCTTGACCTTATCTCCAGTGGTGGAGATTTGTGTAACTGCTAAGCCTATAATAGAATACATGCTACGACCGTGCAATGAGTGACCACCCCGAAATTGACACTTAGAATAGAGAGAGTATGAGTGTTTTGTTCCCTTTTCGTGAGGTGTTCGGCTTTGATAAATTCTAGTATAGGAAGTTTTTAAATTCATATTTTCCAAGTCTTTAGGGAGATATCGTTTTGAGAATGATTCTAATAAGGTCTACTTGAGGGCAAATAGTTCAAGTGGGGGGATATTTGATAACATCAAATATTCCTGATATTTTAGTATCAATTTCCCCCTAATATGCTCATCAGTTGTATCATTTTACTTGAATATATACTATTATTCGTTAATATTTCATTTTCAGGTTAATAATGAGCATAGGGACGAAGAGACGTAGAATTGGAAGGTTATTAATGAAAATACACAAGAGTATGCTGATCAGACAAGAGTTACAGCGTAAATCCTTACTCTACTTACGCCGTAATAGGGATTAACACAAGAAGATCAAAGTCAACGCTGACCAAGGTTACGACGTAACTCCTACACAAGTTACGCCATATACATATTTCCAAGACTTAGAAGAATTTCATGGGAAAAATATGTTACGACGTAGCCACTTTCATGGTTACGGCGTTTAGTGGTTAACGAAAGTTCTACGTTCGTAACTTACCTTTAGGTTATGTCGTAGTTTCAGCACTGAGGATAAGATCGTCCTAGATTCAAAAGTTACGGCGTAACTAACCCTAGAGGTTACACAGTAACTTAGTCGAGGCTATAAATACAAGCCCTAATTCCGCATTTTTACATATGCTCTCAACACACAAAAACCAGAGACGATTAAGGGCTTCAAGGAGGATGATTTCCAGCAGCATATAAGGTATTTCCAAGAGAGAATTCACGCTTAATCACCACACAAGTTTTAGTATTTCGTATTACATTTTTGCATTTAATTCCATGTCTTCATTTATGATGTTAAACATTGAATTTTCTGCATGTTTTAATATAAGAGGCTAAACACCTTTGGTGTTAGCCTAGTTATGAAATTGTTAATGTTATCGCTTTATATGTATGCTTTCTTTGCTTATTTTGGGACACCCTTATTTTGGTAGCATGGAAGTTTGGGTAGTATCTAGGAAGATAGGAGAATTGACCATAGGACCCTAGTGAATCAGGTTGTGAGTAGTGGTAAGAAATGACCATAGGACTATTACTATCTTGTGTGAGAATTTTACCCAATGATCACGTTCCAACGGAATGCTTAAGAAGTTAGGGGAGGCCTAAGATCCGACTGGTCGGGTTTCATTAAATAAGTCTTAGATCGTAGCGATAATTAATGACTCTTCCATTTCGTAAACCCACAAACTCTTGTAATCATTAGGTTACGGAATAGGAAGTTATGTAAGATAGGACTAGACGAATTGACCAACTGAGTCTAGTGACTTAAATCCCCATGTGGAGCGATAAAAAAACGTTAATTAGAAAACGCAAGATTAATAATTATGCTAGCACATTTCACCCTATTGATTATCTTTCCATGTTTAATTGTTTTTATTTTTATTTCATTTATTTAGTTTATAATCATTTAATATAAAACCCCTTTTACAACTAGTAACATTAGAAACTAAATTAGATCCACACGCATAGCTTTTGGGACCACCTTGGCTTTACCGATTACTACACTACACACGACCGGGTTTACTGCCCGTTAGTGCATTAGGTAGACAAGACTTTATAAATATTAAAACCTGACCAAAATAATGCATCAAGGGGTGTGAATATTTTATTTGGGGTGGGCCGAATAAAACTTTGAGTACAAAGTATATTGCAACATATTCATAGTACTAGTATTTATAAAAAAAAATGTTGAGGTTGGCCATAGCCCATCCATTAGCCAATGTGGCTCCATCCCAGGGTCCAAGTATAATCTTTGTTCGTCTAGTCTCATCTCCTTGAATTGGACTTGACAAATATATATATGATTTAGTTGTATATCAAAACTAAACAAAGGTAAGATTTTTAAGATCATAAGGTGCTTCATTGTCTTGACTCTTGAGGATAGAAGGCTAGAAATTAAACAAATGTACTTTGATTGGGTTAAAAAGGCCGCATTATACTTCTAAAATATATAAAAGAAGCCCAAACACAGGCCCATATATACTAATAAATTGTTCTCAATACTTCTCATCATGTTTGTTTTTTTGAACTCTCTCATGATGTTTAAGAAGACAGTAAGAACGAAACTAGTAAAATACACCCGCGTAAACATAGTCTGATCGAACACAATCTACTAGTTTCAGGTCCATGACGTAATTGATTAACAAAATTTGTTCATCCGTTTCCGTGATATCATGTGATAATAGTCTGACTAGAATGCAAATATCAGTTTTGTTTGTATGCATACAAAAAGAGCATATAAAATCATTTGTCTATTTAGTATAGTGGTATCGGTATTGTTATTGAGCGCTAATCCATGGGATTAATGCATTATGCAACATATCATATTAAATGATCCGGCCAAGTGTCTCCCAATTTGGAAATTATACGCGAGTCATTCAATTTGGTCATTGACACCTAAGTACGGTAACCTGAGGCATTTTAGTATTAAGAACCTAATGAGGGTGGTTATAATTATTTGTTATCATGTAAGTTTCTGGTAACGGTTGCCGTGTGGGGACTCTGGTAACGGTTTCCGTGTGGGGCACCAGGAATTCACCAAATTATTGTCCCCCTTAAAGGAAAGATGGGTTTAACTGGGTCCAATTTTCTTATGGGGCACTTTGGATGTAATCATATTTGCTTTTTCAGAATTACTATAGCCAAGTTTAAAGTTACCTGGTCTTTATCAAAGTTGAAAGACTCAATTAGAAGCCTTTATAAAGTAGACAACAAAAAAATGCATCATCTTTGGTCTAGGATAAACGATCTGTAAATGCACTTTCTTATACAAATATCATAAGTATCAATACTACTTATAAAACGTTTAAGGGTTTTGTTAACACAACTCAATAGGTTATGCATAAGCATTCTATAAATACATAATTAACATTTAATGAACACTCAATGAACTCTAAACATTTCATAATTAACATCACTTACCTCTTTTATAATGATTAAAACTATATAATTATGGACTATATGAGTTTGATTGTCAATTTCATAAATTTGGAATGCTTACACAAAACCCATAGGGTTGTGTTTAACAAAAGCGAACATTTAAACACTTCCCTCATATTTAATTTTAAAGACTTTCTAAACTAGATTTTAAACAAATACAAGTCAAAAAACATAATTTACAAGTATGTAAAACACAAATTAAACTACAAAAATACTATTTCTTACATACAATTAATACATAATTTAAAACATTCATTCACCAATATATACAATTATCTAAGCACAATGTACAAATACAATATTTTATGCAAATACAAGTTAAAAACATAATTTACAAGTATTTAAAGCACAGATAAAACTAAAAAAAACATTATTCAACACATACAATTAATATACAATTTAATTCGCCCTTTTATCAAAACTAGACGAGTACCCGTGCATAGCAACGAGATTTTATAACGACATATCGTTTTTGTAAATAAAAGTTTATGGGTTATAAAGGAAAAATAATAAAAGTTTAAAATTTTGGGGATTAAACACAATGTTTTGAAACCCGGTTCGACCTAGGTGGTTTAACCGGTTGAATCGTTCCGGTCGAAAAACGGGTCAATTTAAACCGAGTCAACCTGACGGGTTGGGTAAAAAAACGGGTCAAATTAAACCGGGTCAACCCACCGGGTTTGAAGCATCCCAAGTCAACCCGATTTCGATATGTATTACTCCGTAATAGTTTCCTTTTGAAATATATGTTTTCAACATTTCCTTTTTTAGTTTCAACTTTTCACTTTTTACTTTTTGTTTTTCCTTTATATATAGTATAGCAGGGTACCCGCGCGTTGCGACGGCGGGTACACTGTGACAATTAACCAGATAAATAGATCTCGATGCTTACTGATTCACCAGTTTGTATCGGTTTCAACGGGTCCTCTCTGGTTCGTTTTCGGATGGATTTTATTAGTTAGCCGAACCGGTGGCGACACTGGTTTCCGGTTGAACCCGTTGGTCCGGTCCGATTTTCAAAACTATATGTACCATCAACTTATTAGCTTGTATGAAGTTTTGTGTATTTTATTAATTTGTATAATGTGTATAATAACATGTACTTTTAATTGGTTGTACAATGGGAATAAATTATTGTACTTTTAAGTAATGTGGTGTTTTAATAAGAATATTAATTACACCATACATTTATCTCACATTTGACTTTCAACATTTCACTTTTAAAGTTTTGACCGTTTTTCTTTTATATGTAGTATAGATATACAACTATTTAACCATAATATACAATCTAATTAAGTTTTCAAAACATAAATCTGAAATCCAACAGCCCAAAACAAAATAACATATGTTCGCTGAAAAATTTTGTCACAAGATACCCGCGGTTGCATCGCGCGAGTACCCTGATAGTTGATTAATAATTAGTACTAAGACCTCAGTTATGATTTTAGCCAAGTACTTGTTTAATAGCTTTTTGAACATATGACCTATACTTTCAACTCTGGGTGTTAATTGGGATAGGTTGGTCAGGTACGGGTCAATTCAGGTCGGGTTAGTCGGGTCAAGGATAAAAAACTACATGTCTGAACCCGACCCTATTTGAATTCGGGTTAGTCTGGTTTGGGTGAATCAGATCCGGTCCACTCGAGGCGGCCCATTCGGATTCGGGTAAGCCCGAATATAAGTAAAATGTAATAAAATTTGTTCTTTGTACTCATTTAATTAGATAATCCATAAATAAAGAATTAAAAAAAAAACCCGGATATCAGTCAATAAGTCCGACATGAACCTGAGTTAGCCACACATTTTAATCCCGATACCCGACGCTATTTAGTATTTGAGTTACTCGGGTTGACACGAATTACCCGAATAAAATAATTGACCCGAATAACCTGACCAAAATAGGCTTAATCGAGTTCGGTTCCGAGTCGGATCGGTTTTTTTGACACCCTTACTTTCAAAGTATCTCACATTCTCACATGATTATTATTGTTTTGAAATGATCATAGAATTAAGGGTAAATGGCACAAAAAGGCATCAAAGTTATGGTCCATTTCCAATTAATGTATTCTACTTTTTTTCTTGCATAAAAAGGTACCCAACAAAAAATTTTGGCGGATTTGGGTTTTTTACTAACGTTCGTTAACTCACTTCGTTAGTATATTACATTTTTAGTCCTCGAATTTGTATAATCATTTCATGCAACATCCAAAAAAAATGTGTTATATCTTTTTCTCTCTCTCTTGAACGACAGAAAAAAAAAAAAAAAAAAAAAAAGAAAACAGAGAAGAGACTATTTTCTCTCCTCCCTCTCCCTGGTGAACGACAACAACACCACCACCCCCACCGCCTCACCTCCACTTCTACCACACTACTTGATAGCATCACAACTATCACCATCATCAACACCAATAAGGGTTGTGTTTATTTGCTTCGGGTATGTTTTAATTTGAGTTAACCACAGCCGCTCCATCACCACTTGATAACACCACCATCTTCATCTCCACACATTTGCTCGTCCTTGTGGTATGTCGAAACAAAACCACTATTGTTAATTGCTATCATATACAAATTGATTGCTAAAACAGTTATTATGTTTTCGTGGATTAAAACTTCTTTAAAAAAATGGTTTTGAATCTTTTCATGTGGTTAAAGTTGGTTAAAAGTGATGCTTGTTTATTTTGATTTTTGGTTTACGACAGAAACACCCAAGAGGGTGTGTTGTGATTCAGCGCATAAACAACCCACCAAGGTCTCGGGTTCGAGCCTTGGGGTTGTTGGGTTTTAAATTGTTGATGTTATCGTTGTTCGTTTTGTTGGTTTAAGAGACCCCGAAGGGTGTGCTTGTTGTTTGTTCTTCTTCTTATTTGAGCCTGGAGAAGCACCAAAGGGTGCGTTGGTTTGTGTGTTTTGGCCAACGCAACAGCCCCAAAAGGGGTGCTTGTTTGTGCGTAACAGCAGCCCCACAGGGTTTTGTTTGGTTTAGTCTCGGCTCGACCACGACACCCCAAGGATGTTTTGTTGTTCTCGGTTCACAGGTAAGACACCAAGAGGGTGTGAGTCGTGACCCGTATAGGATCACAGGTTCGATTTATGTTTGGTTGCAATCGGTTTGACAAAGTGCTCATTTTGTTTTGTTTGGATTCGCGATTTAGATTTGCTTGTTTTGTTTGTAAGAAGTCATGACTTATTTGTATATGTTATAAATTTGATTTGCTTATTAGTGTGGGCTTTGATTTTCGATTCAAAAAGAGAAACAGCCAAGGGAGTGTTTAATTTCAAAAAAAAAATTTGAAATTTTTTTTTGGATGTTGAATGAAATATTATAAGAATTCGAGGACCAAACATGTAATATACTAACGAAGTGAGTTAACGAACGTTAGTAAAAAACCCAAATCCGCCAAAAAATTTTGTTGGGTACCTTTTTATGCAAGAAAAAAAGTAGAATACCTTAATTGGAAATGAACCCTAACTTTGATGCCTTTTTGTGCCATTTGCCCTAGAATTAAATATTTAGCATACCAAATATTCTATAGATAATGGAGAGGTTTGTCACACGTTCAATCCGTCGTCATGCCAGTTTTCTTCATTTGCGTTGCTTTGCGTAAAGTTTACAGCACATTCTATCTCTTCTCTCCTCAACTTGTATCATTATACATAAAGAAAATGCGATACACATATACACACACAACACGCACCAAACATAACAATAAAGTAAAGGGGTACATGACTGCATGTTAGTTGCTTGCCGCAAGCAAAAGTATTCAACTGGGCAAAGCATTTCAGCGGCAAAAGGGTTGGGAAGCGGTATTTCTTCCTTTGCCCAAGTCATATTCTCACTTTTTATTACACCTTTCCATCCCCGCAGTGTAGTTTACGAAATCAAACCATTTTTAAAAGGTGTTTGGGATTTGCTTATTGGAAATAGATAATGTGTTTTAAAAACAGCAATTAGTTAATCAGATGTTACTGTTAATACAAATAAGCCGTAAAAACGTTTATTTATATTTTACGATCTTCTAATGTTTTGTCGATAACAAACGTAAAATCATGTTAACGAAACAAATAAAATACGTAAATGGTTTGAACTAATAGTTTCTAACATAATCACATTTTCACATAAAACACTAAAACAAGTATAAGTGATTTTATGATTTAGTAATACATATGTACAACAACTAGTGTTTACATATTTGGATAAAATATACACATAACTAGTATGTAGTATATTGGGTAATATAAATGGGTAGAAACTTAAGTATCACAACCCATTGGGCAACTACATTGAATGTAGTTGGCCACAACCCAAAGCCCATAACCCATGGATCTTGACCCATAACCCATTGCATGACATCATGCTTATATCATACATGGATAATATCCATAACCCATGGATCAACCCATACCCAAGTGACTAAGTGCATTGCACTCAAAGATACATTGTATCTAGCCAAAGATCCATGGTTCAACCCATGACCCATGACCCATAACCAAAATACCCATGGGCAAAGAGGAGCGTTCCACGGATCCCTAGCTTTGTGCTAGCCGGATCCCTTGTGGTAGGGATCCGTGGGATCCGGGGAACAGTAGGATTTTTCCTCTATAAATAGTTAGCCATTTCTTCATTATTTCTCACCCCTTTCTAACACACTTTCTACCTGAGTTAAAAACTCACTAACCTCAGATCCAAGAGATCTATGTTTGTAGTTTTGTTTTTGTGTGATCTTCTAGGTTCCTCTTAAAGGCAAGATCACCACCTTTGAAGTCGAGAAAGCTCAAGTCCATGAGTTGCCATGCTTCCTCATCATCAAGGCTACTAAAGTCTTCTTGTTGATGATTCCTTTCTTTCTTAAAAGAAGTGTAGTGTTGAAGACATTAGGGAAGGATGTCTCAAGTGTCAAGACGAAGATATTAGTGAAGGGTATCCATCGTCTATAGCATAAGCACTTGTGGTAAGTGCTTAGAAGTCAAGACAAGAAGCATTAGTGAAAGGTACTTAGAAGTCAAGACTAGAAGCATTAGTGAAAGGTGCTTAGAAGTGAAGACACAAGACATTAGTGAAAGGTGTCTTGTAGATCTAGTCAAAGGCATTAGTGAAAGGTGCCTTAGATGTACATTCGATATGGTGTGTTTCGATGTACTAGATAGACTAGCATTAGATCCAAGGATATTGATATCCTTGATGATGTTGTAAAGGAGTAGATCTCATTTGGGATTAGTTGTTGGTGTAGTTTGGTAGTAGTTCCTCCATTGCAATGGAACTAGGTGCTTAGCCTAGTACCTAATAAAGGGTAGGCGACGTTGTGAAGGTATAGTTCACCTTGGAGTGAAAGAACTAGGTACTTAGCCTAGTACCTTATAAAGGGTAGGCGACGTTGTGTAGGTGTGGTTCACCTTGGAGTGAAAGAACCCGGTGGTTAGCCTAGCACCGGAAAAAGGGTAGGCGACGTTGTGAAGGCTTATCCGCCATGAGGAGATTGGTGTAGTGTTTACGAACTCTCGAGTAGGTGACTCGGGGAGTGGAGTAGGGCAAGGAAGGTGTCCTTGTAGCCGAACCACTATAAATACTCGCGTTGTGGTTTTGTGCTTCTTACTCTTATCTTTTCACTACATATCTTTATATGCTTGTTTATCAACATCCAACACACACAACCAAATAGATTGACATAAGTCGATCTAAATAGTTTAAAAGGAAGTTTTAATTGGTAAAACTATTCAACCCCCCCTTCTAGTTTTCCACAATTGGCATCAGAGCTTCGTTACCAAGTTTCTTGAAGTATATTGTACTTTAAAAACTTGATACGATCCATGGTTAATTGAAAACTACAAAGAAGGTTTTTCATAAAAACAAACACCATGTCTTTTAAAACTATATGTTTGGATGTTGATTTGATAACAACATTTTTTATTTACTTTTTCCATTAATTGCACTAATCTTCTTTGTCATGTTCATTAGTCAAAGCTCATACCCACCAAGCTGTAGGAATTGCTTGGTAACAAGAATACCTTCCTTAAGAAGGTATCTTAAACGAAAAGGAGCGGGAATTGTCTAAGTGACATTTGTTGTGTCTTTTGTAAAGACATTCCTAAGTGCATTCGAGGTATGACTTTCCACTTATATCTAAATGATATTAGTTTAATAAATAAATGTTATTTGTTAGGCATTTAATTGAGTAGGTTTCGTGTTTACACATGTTTTACTTGTAGCTTCATTAGGAAGTTTTTTCTCACATAAACGTCACTCCTCCGTCTAAAAATCATGGTTTATAAAACTTGTGTTTTGTCTCACTTGATCCAAAAATCATATCTTCTAATAATAAAACAAAACACAAATCTCAAAATTCCTCCTTCCCCATAAATATTCCCACCGTCGACCTATCTATCAAACCCTCACTTTTTCAAATCTCCCAATTTCAAAAATTTCCTCTCATTCAAAAACTTCATCTTCCTCCTCATTCCATCTCAACCGAAACCAAGAAGATTCGTCATCAACATGGTTTACATAGCGCTCGTGCTCATCGCCTTAACACTCATCGCACTTGTGTTCCCTATGATGAAGTTCACATATGGAGACATTTACTTTGTGGTGTTAATCTACATTGTGATCATATACCCAATCCTTTGTATCATCCTTAGTATTGAAATGCAATATTACTAATAATCTAGTTATCTAGGTTATTATCATCATAATATGTTTGTCATTTCTTTTGATTTATTTGTTTCATATTCTTTCGTGATACATTAGAAGTCATGTATGCATGCTAAAAGAAAATGTAGGATAAAACATATTTCGTGGTATAAAAATGTAAAACCTATGTTTTTTATCTGCTTCTGTTACTACAGATCCACGGATCCCGGATGATATATTAGCCGGATCCCTTTTGTAAAGGAACCGTAGGATCCGTCCTACTGGAAAACAGTTTTCATGCAAGATTAAAAACCACTGTCTTTCTAAAAATTAACAATCCACTAGAAAGTCAAAACCCTGAGTAAGTTAGAGTGTTAAAAACCATTGTTAATAAAAATCTAGTAAAAACATTAGATAATCATAGGTTGACCACAAACATCTCTGTTTTAACTTATCATTTCTATAGGTTCAACTATGACGCATTAATATGAGTTTTATTTTTCACTCACTAGCGTCTACACTCCAAACATCTCCCTTGAACCCAACACACCTGGCAATCATGTCCGTGGGTTCAATAATCTCGAAAACCGTCACTTCTACGAAGGATGTATTGTAGACACCTCTCTACAATTCGAAGAAGGTATCAATACCTCCTTCCGAGCCATAGGACTAGAATGTCTTCTTGAAATTAACGAGAAGATATGTCCAAGGTTCATAATGGAATTCTTCTGTCAAGTTGAACTCGTTCGTAACAAGGATCGCTCTCTATCTCTTTGGTTTTATATCAAAAACCAAAAATTTACTCTAACCCTTGGGCATTTTGCTCACATCCTCCGGATTCCAAATCATGGACAATGTGCCTTCACCGAAGATTGGTCTCTTGATTCTCTCTTCAACTTTCGTGAAGAAAATAACCCATATTGTTCACATATACCCTCCCCGGAAGATTTAAATAGCATAATATGCAAACCTCGACCATATTACTCCGATCCAAACATTATCTTCACACGTGACATCCGAGAAGAGTACAAGCCTCTTGCACTCATCCTACGTGAAAATGTTTGGAGTCTTAGGGGAAATCGAGAAATCCTTCCCGCTTGTTGTGCTCACATGTTGTACTGTTTGCTAACACAACAACCATACAATCTTGCCTACTTCTTTGCAAGGCGAATTGTAAATCTTCAAGGCTCCAAGAATAAACTCATCCCTTATGGAATGTTCTTGACACGCCTCTATCATAATGTTATGCACTTCCATCCTCAATTTCAAAGTCTTTTGTACGTACTTGTGAACAAGATGATGGAACCTCTAAACATATCTCTCATGAAGACTGTAGGATCGTGAATATTATGTTGTTTGATGATTCGGGTGGTCTAGGATGATGATAGTATATGAATGCCATGGTTAGAGAGATGAAGAGAGTAGAGTGGGAATTCTAGAGAGATAAACAAAAGTGTAGAATATTAGATTAGAACTTCCAAACCTCTACCTTGGAAGGTAGAGGGTATTTATAGCTTACAACCTAAACGACCTCCTGACGGCCTGTGGATCAGGTATACAGTGGGTAAAGACCCGTCCTTCCTCCACGGTGATACACTACGCTAAACTAGGCTAATAACTAACTAATAAAACAGTAAATAACGTAACTAACGATTTGTCTACGAGCTAACTTATGCTAGATAACACTTGGGGTGACCGACTCTTTACTATGTAATTTTCTAATTCCTAACAATCTCCCCCTAAGGGAGGTCACCCCATGTATTACATTTCGAATCCTAGCATTCTATTCTTGACTTTGTTCTTGAGCTCGTAGACTTCAATTCTTCAATTCCGCAATCTTTGTGCATAAGCAGTGCAACTTCAAAGTCCGCATAGTTTTGTACTTTTAGTGGAGGCCTTTAACTGATCCACATCTTTGATGATCTTTGAGCTTTCTTTGAGATCATCAGCCACAGTAAATCTCTGGATCACCCTTTATTGTGTTGCCATCATGTGAAGTTGTGACTTTCGGACCGACATGCTCACACTTTTGGATCATGACATCTTTCCATCAGAGTAGCGGAAGCTTTTACTGGTTCAAGATATTTGCAGCAGTGTAGCAGAAGCATAGTATAAAAATATCTGAACCAGGTTCTGTAGATATGCACCAGTCATGATTTCTTCAAATTAAGTGTGGATGCTGTGAGCATGCGGCTTTGGATTGACTCCTCAATTCTGATCAGCTGCAACCGTCCAAATGTACCTGCAAACAACAGTTAGCAATAAAACACACGAAAGTGTCTTTGACCACTTTCGTTGAATTGAGGTACACGGCCCACGGTTCCCCGTTGATCAGTACAAGTACTGCCTGTGATCAGGTAGGATTCCTAAGAATCTCTTTGATAGGGTTTCGCAGCTGTTCTAGTTGTTCTCAAACCGGAACGTCTCAAAGAAGACAACACGGAGTGAGTGAACCAGCAAATTGAGATTCACTGATTGATGAAAATTGATTTGAAAAACAATCGTGTATTGCTTGAAGAAAGAGTTTTGCAATACGACGAAGGTTTTATGAGAGAGATCAATTTTCAATCAAAATACTTTTTGTATTAGAGAATGAGTACACATTCGACGTGCTAGCGAAAAGAAGAGATTCGCACATCGAACGGTTTTTCTAAAAGTATTTTTCAATCAGAGATACTTTTTGAATTTGAAATGAATACACATTCGACGTGCTAGAGAAAAGAAGGTTTGCACATCGAACGGTTTTTCCAAAAGTATTCGTCAATTCCATTCCTGGACCAAGGTTGATTCAAGAATGAATCTCCCCATCGTTTCTATCCAGTTGTCACAAGCTTGATCTTACGAGAAGATCTCACATGTCACCCACCAAGAGCTTGTTTGATGTTGGCTCTAGAAGGATTTCCATCTTCATCGTGAATAATTTTACATACCACTCAGATGTTCTGGCAATACCACAAGGATAATGCGTAGGACTCTTAATATATACTTACTTTCCACATTGTGTGAAAGAGCAAGTCTTCAAGAATTTAGTGTCCTAACGAGATATTGTGGATGATCTCTTGGCTCTAGACTTAATAGTGCACATTTGGTTCCTATGCCGGAGACTAGGGAGAGGGTCTCCTTCTTCAATATCAACAATCTCTAAGAGAAAGTCGATAGATTATGTCGGTTCCTCGTGAGAATGAAACAAGTCCTTTTAAGAGGAACTTGAGTAGCTTGGGAATTTTAGTGCAGTGCATCACTGGGTCCATGATGTCTTTTCTTCAATACCAGTATTACCTTAGTAACCACCAGTAGCATATGAATTGAACCCGGTTTCTGCCCTAAGGTTGATTTATTGGAGGGCTATTTCTTTTCACCCTTTTTCACATTCAGTTCTTTTTCATTCTTCAACCCCTTCAGTGCTTACCGAGACTTCATTACTAGAACCTTGTTGGGTTTATTCCATTACTAGCTCTATCTCAGTCCGCACTCTTCCCATTTCTCATTTTTCTCCTTTTTTCATCATACCTAAGGACTTCTACACTATCTAGTGAATTTTCCCTGGGTAGATCCCTCCGGCTCTGGCGGGATCGTGGGAACTAATACCTAACCTAACCATCCTTATAACACCATGCATAAAGTAAATTGGTCGGTCTTTTGGTATTGTTCTTTTCTTCTTGAAACCAATTGAAAAATCATTTGGAAAAACAATCAAGGTACTTGTGATACGAGATCAAAGCATTTTGTACCTTAATAGTTTTGATCATTTAGAAAACCTCCCCCTCAACATGTGCATATGATTTAGAAAATGTTTAGCACATGGAGGCAAGAGGACTTTGAAATATTTTCTCTGATCACAATTTTCATAGAAAAAGCCATTTGATTTTCTTCTAGAAAAAGCCATTTGATTTTCTTTGGTAAATTCTCCCCCTCAATATGTGCATAAGATATTTGAAATATGTTTATCACATAGAGGCAAGAGTTCTTTTGAAGCACATTTACGATCACACAAGCCATTAAGAAACCATTCGCTCCCCCTCAATATGTGCTTCGAGATTCAAAAGTGTTTAGCACATATGAGAGAGCAGCCTGCACATTTTCATCAAATCGATCATCATGTATCAAGTTTCATTATTAAATCACAAATTCTCCCCCGATCAAAAATATCAAACCCTTTGAGATTTTGGATCTCAAGTGATTTAATCAGGTTTGGAAAACATGGGAGAATATGTGGCCAGGTTTAAATACTCATCATGTTTTTGGATAAATCCTCCTCCTCAACATGTGCATTGTGTATTTGAAATCGTTTGGCACATGGAGGCAGGAGTGCCTTTGAAGGACTAAAACCAATTCCATTTAAACAGATAAGAGATTTAAATCACTATCTCTCCCCCGATCAAAAATTTCAAACCAATTGAGATTTTGGGTCCCGATTGATTTAAATCATTTAAAAGATTTTGGGGAAAGACGTGGCAAGATTCGATTTTGAAAAATGACAGATAAGGACCAGATTTAAGACGTTAAAGATTGTTAGTGTCAGGTATGATTGTTTTAAGAGACCTTTAAGTAAAATAAAAAATTTCACAATCAAACAAGAACAGAAAAAATTTCATTTTGACAGATCTTTGAGTTTTAAAGAAAATCATACCATGACATAACATTAAATCTTTAGATCACCACATTTTAACATACAAACGGACTTTTATGAAGAAATATTGTTTGAAAATAATTTATTTTAAATCACTCTCCCCCTCAATCGATGACCGTAGTCGATGATTGAGTGACTTATATTTTAGATAAAATGAAGTCCGGTGATTTTCAAAATTTAGTCCAATTAATTTTCAAAATAATATTTTCCATTTTCAAAACAATTTAATCAAAATTTCTCAAAATTGTTTAAAAATGTTATCCTGCACAAAGATATGTTAGGTGGTTGAGCTGCATCTGTTGATGTTGTTGCTGTAGGGCTTGGAAGAAAAACCATCTGCAAATGCAGTGAGACTTCTTACGTTGCATTTTAATGCCAACTGAGGTCAAATTAAGCTCCGTTTCTTCAATCACTTAGAAGAAAACCATCTGCTGATGCAGTGAGACCTCTTACGTTGCATATATGCCAACTCTCCATAGAAGTCCAATTAAGCTCCGTTTCTTCATTTGTCAACCCAAGATATAGTTACACTTTCCTTTCGGCATCCAATCATCTTCAATTGTGGGATCCGGATCGGGAACATTCTTATCAACCATGATATCTGCATACGTTAGTGAACATACATACAAATATATGGTGGTCGACAACACCCAAACAACAATCGACTAATAAAAGTCAATTCAACATATCAATCAGTTCTTATAAGGTATGGGAATAATGTGTTAATCAATCTATAATCATCTAATCTTAACAATCACATCCTAGAAACCTAGTCCTTCAACATAGGCAATTAGATTTTTTCAGATAAGCACGTAGGATGATTAAGAAAGTCCGTTAGAAGATGTAAAATTGAGAAACATTCTCCCCCTCAATCAATGACTTATTTTCTGAAAAGATTGAAAGCGCAGAAGTCATTGATTGAGTTTTCAATTATTACGAAAAACTCTAAAACTGATTGATTTAATAGCAACTCATTTACCACCATTTTAGAAAACAACAAATATTTTTCTGAAGAATTTTAGACGGAAAAACATTTGTGTAGGAACAGCAGTCCTTCGACATACTTTCCTCAAATTAGTTTTAGGATAAGTGCACGATATATTTGAAAATTGATTTAGCGCAACACTTTCCTTTCTTTAAAAGAGCGGGTTGCTATCTGAAATAATAGCAAACCTTAGTTTTAAGCGCGGGTTACAGTCTAAAATAACTGTAAGCCATAGTTTGTGACATGTTTAGAAAGAAATATTTACACCTCCTGCTCGAACTTCATCTAAAGTCCCGTGCCATTATTGAATGACATTTCTAAGACCGTAGATGTTATCGATACCAGAAGACATGTCATGTTAAAACATATTTTTTGGTATTTTTGAAATTTTCTGATTTTTATGGGTTTTTGTTGGTTTTATAATTTTCTATTTTCTTTTGTTGGCTTTATAATTTTGTATTTTGTTTTCTGATAAATATTTACAAAGATAGAATAGATGATATAGTTAAAGAAGATGATGATACGAGTACCGAGATAAGGATATCGAGCAACCCCGTTGTAGAAGATAGAAGTCATCATCCCTTTAACATTTACCACCAAAGCTTCCAGGGCTCTTGAATCGAAGAAAGAAATTGAACCAACTGAAAGTGAGACTTTGGCAGCTTCTCCCCAAACCGAAATCCTTATGTTGAGCAGATTCGAAGCTCTTCAAGCTTGCTTTAGCCAGGTGCACAAAGAAGCACACCATTATCATAAACCCCGCTGCTCCATTTAAGAACGATAATCAAGGATCTCCATTCGGGGTTATATCATCAAGAAGAAGAACAGCAAGTATCATCCCACTTTTAAATAATCTTCTCAAATTTCCTTTCCACTGAAGTCTGAAACGATCCATTCCAAAAGGTGTCAAGAGAACACTTCCCCCGTGTAGTTGAAATGATGCAGTCCGTCTCTTAGAATAATGCTCAAGAACTTTCCCGAATACACTTTATGAGGGGAATGAAGAACACCTTCCCATGTTCGCATTTTTCTTCCCTGATGAACGTGTATGAAGCTCAAGAACCTGAAGTACACCAATATCCAAGAACTCTCCCAAATACACATCATGCCCGGAGAGAAAACACCTCCCCAATGCTTGTGGTAAACAATGGCTTTCTTCCCTGATGATCGTGTATGAAGCTCAAGGACCCAAAGTACACACATTCCCCAAAGAGAGAACAACCGATAACATTGAAGAAGCATGCCGAATCACTGATTATCTCTGCGGATGACAATCTCTGCGGATGTCAACTCCGGAATAAGTGATTATATCTCTGAATCACTGATTAAGCCCTCAAGTGAGACAGCTGAGCGCCCCCAATGTACACAATTCTCTCTCCCCCGATGATTGCGATAACATCGAGATCATCACACCAGTGTACCTCTTTTATCTTCAGAACCTTTCATTTACATCACTTCCCCCACGACGTTGGAATAAGAACACTAAACGCTTTGATGAGTAAAACCTTGAGTTTCTCTGCGGTCATGACATTTGTTTTCCCGGGATATGTTCAATCACTTAGAAGAGTTAAGTTCATCAAGTTTACTCGCCATGAGTCAAACCTTGAGTTTCTCTGCGGTCATAACATTTGTCTTCCCGAGATATCTTCAATTACTTAGAAGTATTAAGCTCATCAAGTTTACTCGCGTTTAGGTGCTTGTCTCCTTCCCCCTTGCTGGTTTTGACACTTCAGAATCAGCAAAACATTATAAGCCCAAATACTTGAAATCTGTTGAGAAGATCGCTTGAAGTCTTTGTGAGAATCAACATGCTGAATAATGTGAGCAAGTCTAATTGGGGATTAAATTCGACATATCACTCTCCCCCAATTAGTGCTCTCCCCTAAACCGACAATCTTTATGATGAATGCTTGAATTAAGAAGAAGTATTTGGATTATCAAATGCAACTCGTCTTTAGTCTTCTAACATGCAGCAGAAAATGTAGAACATACCGTAGACTCGACCTTCTTCAAGATTGTCCAGTTGGGGAATAGATAGTTAACATCTTCAACTCACACCAAGAAGCAACCCACCAAAAAGCATCCCAATTAACTTACATCTTGCAAATCCCCTTAACTAAAATCCCTCCCAATCAAACAAGAACAGAAAGATGTTCATCAAGGAAATCAGCAATCAGGCCGCAACGAACACACAAGATGGTAACACCAAACTACCAATCACATCAAACAAGAACAGATAGATTGTTCGGAATCATCATGTTGATGTATACGTGAAGCATTAACCGGAAGCACTTTGTCGATAAACTCATCAATCCGAGTGAAGATGTCAACCAACGGCTCTTTGAAGAGAAAAAAAAAACTCCATGTGAAGATGACCCGATAAGAAGAAGCTCGGTTCTTACATGATTTTAGAGCCGTATGACCATTTATATTCTCAAATATCAATCAACAATGCAAAAAATTATCACACTTATTCTCCCCCTCAAGAATTGCATACGAAGATGCCATTCTTGATTAAACAAGTGAACATCATCCAAATGTAGTCTATTCACACTTCTCCCCCGCAAAATTAGCACAGGATGTCGCCATAGTCATTATAGTTAAGAAAGTGGAATCAGAAAACAATCAACAGTAGCCCGGTTCACTTGATGACTGAAGCGCATGGAAAAAGTATGAAGCATGTTGATGAGAATGGTCATAATAAGAAGATTTCTCTTCTTTAGAAGATAAAGCGCACTGACACGTACACTTTTCTTTTCTTTAGCAAACGAGGCATGAACTGATGTGTTCATACGTCATAATCTCTCTCTTTTCATCATCTCTTGGCAACCTTATAATCAACCCCATTATCATTCAGTAGGCTCTTTGTTGTGACAACTGATGGAGAAAACCCAATATGATGAATTTGACCCTGAAGTAAACTACCCCAAACTCGTGAATTAAACTTGCACATATGAAACAAAGAGTGGTGCCGATTTCCATTAGCATCTCTAAGTACTCTCTATGTACTCTATACTCTTCAACCAACCAACCATCAAGTATAAGACGTACATTACCTCTTGAAAATCCACAATTGAATGTGACACTGAGCACTATAACGTAAATCCTTAAAGTGATAGTTATTTTGTGGTGGTATGAGCCCAATTCCCCCAAGTGGTAAAAGAAAAGGTAAAAGACACCCAACAATAACTAGATTTCCATGTCTTCGTTTTTGATAATAAGCTCGAACAAGGATCATGAAGAATCTTCATCCAACCATCCCCGATACCTTCAGATACTAAGTACACTCGCCCGTGATATTTCACTTCAACCTCAAATAAATAATAGTGAATTAACCCCGTTGTCACATCTTGTTAAAAGCTCAAATCTAGCCTTCTTTGACATTTAAATGAACTTTGATAATGGTTTTCATCCCGACCATGGTTAAAAAGCACAGAACCCCGTAAAACCAAGCAATAACCAAACTGCCATGACAAATATCCAAACACACATCCAATTTATGAAGTACACCCATTTATCCCTTCTTCGAAACAAAACCCGTAACACCAGCATCAGAAGACCCCGAGATACGCTTTCCTTTCTCCAAGATGGTTCCATCATAACGGGATTTTACAATTCTATAGTTTAAACCGAGAAATAGTTTCTTTCGCGAGATTTTACAAAACCAAGAATAAACCGTATGATAGTTCCGGAAATGCTCATTACTTTAACCAGGATGTTTTCATTGTCACGGGATTTTACAAGTCTATAATTTAAACCGAGAAATAGGTTCTTTCGCGGGATTTTACAAAATCAAGACAAAACCGTAAACAATGTCAGCTTGAATGAGTTATGACAACCTTGGTTTCGGTGAATATCTGTTTTAGGGGAACATGCAACGGTTTATCAACGGTTCATTATCCAGCTTCAACGATATCATCAACAATTCTTTACCCAAATGTAGGCAACTTCACAAACCACACTAAGTTGAGTAGTAAAAACTACTTCCCCCTGAGGTTGACCGTAAACCATCAAAGTACACGTTTCTCCCCCATGATGGTTTCGAACTTTTGGAAGCATCATAAACTTGTACGACCATTTGCACGAAAAGTTCTTGTCATAAGCAAGCATCTTGAAAGATCACGACTGACGTTGAAGATTCTTGAAAGATTTTGCTTAGACTGTGAAGTATTATTGACATTCAGTGGCGACGAATATATCATGAGAATTGTTGATCACATCACAATCAATCAATCCATTGGTACACACATCATTCACGTATTCTGACGGCTATTGTAATGACAACATAGAGAAGTAAACCCGATATGCCAAACTTGATCATGAAGTGAAATTCCCCAGATTTGTTACTTAAACTTGTACTAATCCTTGTGAAGAAGAAACGGTGTACCCAATGTACAAAACCTCTTGACATATTCTCAACAGCGTGAGACACCGAAGTGATAGTTACGTTGTGAGTTAAGCGAGAAAGAGTCACAACCGTAATTAAATAGCCAAGTCTTTATCACACTCAACAAAAGCCCAAACAAGTCATCTTCGCGGAAGGGTAGAAAGAAAGAAGACGAAAATAAGTAAGCGTGCCCTGAAAACCTTCACTTCAAATCCTGTTAGGAATTAGAAAATTCCATAGTGAAGAGTCGGTCACCCCAAATGTTATCTAGCTTAAGTTAGCTCGTAGACTTGTCGTTAGTTTCATTATTTAGTAGTTTATTTATTAGTTTGTACCATAGTATAGCTTAGTGCAACACCGTGGAGGAAGGACGGGTCTTTACCCATTGTATCCCTGATCCACAGGCCGTCAGGAGGTCGTTTAGTTTGTAACCTATAAATACCCTCTACCTTCCAAGGTAGAGGGTTGGAAGTTCTAATCTAATCTTTCACTTTTGATAAGCAACTCTCTTTCTAGAATTCCCTCTCAACTCTCTTCATCTATCTAAAATGGCTTTCTTGTTTAATCATTGTCCTAGACCACCCGAATCATCAAACAACATAATATTCACGATCCTACAAATGGTACCAGAGCCAAGGTTTTGTTGTTTGTGTTGATTCTCGTGGTTTATTTCATGGCTTTATACGATTTGTTCATTATTTGATGCGGTTTGTGTTGTTGATGTGGGTTGTTATTATTGGTCAAATCTTGCACTATGGTTGATGTGCTTCTTTAAATCGATTCATATAGTCTTGATATTGGTTTGTGGGTTTGTTGTTGCAAAACTGGTTTTACAAGTGTTGTTATGTGGTGTTAAAACATGTCTTATGTTGCTGTTTTATGATGACTAAATCTGTTTGTTGCTGCTGGTGGTGCTTATTGAATATAGTTTTAGTTTTCTGGTGACTATGTTGATTCATATAGGCTGTTTATGGTCATGTTCTTCGAAGCGAGTTGGTCTGTTTCATACAAGCGAGTTGGTACTTTCTTTGGAGCGAGTTGTGTTTATGTTGTTTGTCTTAACTCGCATTTTTGAATGCGAGTTGCTTTGGTGTCCAGATTCTTTGAATGTATTATTGCGAGTTGCCTTTGGTCACATGCGAGTTACTTAACTCGCATTTGGTTCTATTGCACTAGCTTTTTAGCGAGATGCTGAATGCGAGTTGGTCATGAAGCGAGTTGCATATTCTGTCCAGATACATTGAATATACTGATGCGAGTTGCAGCTGCTTTTCTAAAGCGAGTTGGGTATTGCACTCTGCTATAAAGCGAGTTGCTATTGATTTAATGTCAAAAGCGAGTTGTCATGCTGCTCAAATGCAAGTTGGAGATGATGCGAGTTGGAAAGAAAGCGAGTTGTTGACCATATGACTCACGACCACAAGACCAAAGTGAGTTGTTCACTCATTGACCATAGACGCAATATACCAGACTCAAAGACTTCAGAATCACATCAACGGTCCAAGTCAATCAAAACATTCAACATCATCCAACTTCCATGCCCCAAACTTAGACATACTAAAACAACCTACTCGACACATGCATTTACAAAATCTGAAACGAAAAACTCAATCAAGAACCTATCTCAGATTTGTACTCGTGAGTATTAAAAGTTATACCCAAACCATTTCAGGGTCTCACGAAATAATCATCACAGACTTTGTTTTATATACGAATCTGAACAAGAAAAGTGTTATAACAAGGATGCTACAATCTTTATCTTGGTTCGTTTAATGGAGTAAAACATATCACAGCCCTCAAGATTTCAGAACCCTCGCTTGTTATGCTCAAATGATTATCTAATCTTGAATAGTCAAACACACAAGCGAGTAATCATCATTAATCTAAAACCCTTTGCTAATATCCGAAACAGAAAATGAAAAGAATATAACAATTATGTTACATCTTTTTCATTAGTTCGTTCATAATGAATCTAATTCGGAAACTCAAACAAAAGGGTAAATGTTATACCTACCCGAGACCAATACTGATATTGAAGCCGTTTGATATTGAAGCACATTTATGACTTGCTCAAGCCATCCCTGTGGCGAGCAAGAAGATGTTCCTGTCAGTGAGATGAAGAAGTTTCATATAGGGTCTTGATGATAAATATCATGTATGAGATGCGGTTAGGTGTTAAAAGGGACTAAGCAGATGTATGGTCTTGATTAGGTTTTGGTTAAGGTTGCTTAGAGCAAATATGAGAAAAACCATCGATGAGGCATTTTGTTGTGAGAAGCAGTATTGGGAGGCGATTCTTTTGATGAGGGAATTTAGGGTTTGAGTAAACGAAATATTAGGATCAGTGAGCTCATTTCATACGCCTTATATTCCCTAACTTTTAGGGTTGCAAGTGTTGGATCACATGGGCCATGTATTACTTGTGAGGGATTGGGCCTTGACTTGTTGGATGGGTCGTGGACGTGTCTGCTTATTAAGTAATTGGCTGCATTATTTGAGTTTGTGAATTATGATGTCAATCATGCGTGGGGATTAAAATCACTTCTTGAATATTTAAGATTTGGGATTTGAGTTATTTGAGTGATTGGATGGGATAAATGATTTCGATGGACCATGTGATAATTAGTATTAATTATGGAACGGGTTATGAGGTAACCTTTGGACCTCGGTTTTAATCATTTAAATCGAATATTTGCAGTCTCATACTCTTAACGACAATTAATGTTGTAATGGGCGTTATCATTCGGATACTTACATAAGTTTTTGATATGTTTTTGATAATGAGACTTGATATGTTGATGAGATTTGTTGTATTATAGGGTTTGATACGTTGGTATATACATTTTCACGAAGGATTTTATGACACGGTTTGAATGGTCATTGATCAAAGTTGACTGCGGGGTTGTTTGGACGATATTTCTTATTTGGATTTGAAGTGAGGTTCACCGGGCGTGTTTACTTATTTCGTCTTCTTTCTTTCTACCCTTCCGCGAAGATGACTTGTTTGGGCATTTATAGAGTGTGATAAAGACTTGGCTATTTAGTTACGGTTGTGATTCTTTCTTGCTTAACCCACAACGTAATTATCACTTCGGTGTCTCACGCAGTTGAGAATACGTCAAGAGGTTTTGTACGTTGGGTACACCGTTTCTTCTTTACAAGGATTAGTACAAGTTTAAGTAACAAATCTGTGGAATTTCACTTCATGATCAAGTATGGCATATCGGGTTTACTTCTCCATGTGGTCACTTCAATAGCCGTCTGAATACGTGAATGATGTGTTTACCATAGTATTTATTGGATGGGTGATGATTTTGTTGATGTTGGATAATGAACCGCTAATGATCCGCTGCATGTTCCCCTAAAACAGATATTCACTGAAACCAAAGTCGTCATAACACATTCAAGCTGACATTGTTTACGGTTTTGTCTTGATTTTGTAAAATCCCGCGAAAGAACCTATTTCTCGGTTTAAATCATAGACTTTTAAAATCCCGTAACAATGGAAACATCCTGGTATTAGTAAAGTGCATTTCCGGAACTATCATACGGTTTATTCTTGGTTTTGTAAAATCCCGCGAAAGAAACTATTTCTCAGTTTAAACTATAGAATTGTGAAATCCCGTGATGATGGAACCATCTTGGAGAAAGGAAAGCGCATCTCGGGGTCTTCTAATACTGGTGTTACGGGTTCTGTTTCGAAGAAAGGATAAAAGGGTGTACTTCATGAATTGGGTGTGTGTTTGGGTTGTCTTCATGGCAGTTTTGGTTATTACATGGTTTTACGGGGTAATGTGCTTTTAACCATGGTCGGGATGAAAACCATTATCAAAGTTCATTTAAATGTCAAAGAAGGCTAGATTTGAGCAGTTCGGAAGATGTGACAACGGCGTTAATTCAGTATTATTTATTTGAGGTTGAAGTGAAATATCACGGGCGAGTGTACTTAGTATCTGAAGGTATCGGGGATGGATGGATGAAGATTCTTCGTGATCCTTGTTTGAGCTTATTTTCAAAAACAAAGACTTGGAAATCTAGTTATTTTTGGGAGTATTTTCCTTCTCTTTTACCACGTGGGGGAATTGTGCTCTGTTTGCCACAAAAATAACTATCACTTTAAGGAGTTACGTTGTAGAGCTCAGTGTCACATTCAATTGTGGATTTTCAAGAGGTAATGTACGTCTTATACTTGATGGTTGGTTGGTTGAAGAGTATAGAGTACATAGAGAGTACTTAGAGATGCTAATGGAAATCGGCACCGCTCTTTGTTACATTTGTGCAAGTATAAGTCACCAGTTCGGGTTAGTTTACTTCAGGGTCAAATTCATCATATTGGGTTTTCTCCATCAGCTGTCACAACAAAGAGCCTACTGAATGATAATGGGATTGATTATAAGTTTGCCAAGAATAGATGAAAAGAGAGAGATTAATGACGTATGAACACAACAGTTCATGCCTCGTACTCTAAAGAAAAGAAATGTGTACGTTTCAGTGCGCATTATCTTTGAAAGAAGAGAAATCTTCTTATGGCGTCTGTTCACATCAGTTCAGGCCTCGTACTCTAAAGAAAAGAAATGTGTACGTTTCAGTGCGCATTATCTTCCAAAGAAGAGAAATCTTCTCACTAATGACCATTCTCATCAACATGCTTCATACTTTTTCCATGCGCTTCAGTCATCAAGTGAACCGGGCTACTGTTGATTGTTTTCTGATTCCACTTTCTCAACTATAATGACGATGGCGACATCCTGTGCTGATTTTGCGGGGGAGAAGTGTGAATAGACTACATTTGGATAATGTTCACTTGTTTAATCAAGAATGGCATCCCTGTATGCAATTCTTGAGGGGGAGAAGAAGTGTGAATTTTAATGATGTTGCATTGTTGATTGATATTAGAGAATACAAATGGTCATACGGCTCTAAACTCATGTAAGAACCGAGCTTCTTATTATCGCGTCATCTTCACATGGAGTTTTTCTCTTCTAAGAGCCGTTGGTTGACATCTTCACTCGGATTGATGAGTTTATCGACAAAGTGCTTCCGGTTAATGCTTCACGTATACATCAACATGATGATTCCGAACAATCTCTTGTTCTTGTTTGATGTGATTGGTAGTTTGGCGTTACCATCTTGTGTGTTCGTTGCGGCCTTATTGCTGATTTCCTTGATGAACACCTTTATGTTCTTGTTTGATTGGGAGAGATTTTAGTTAAGGGGATTTGCAAGATGTAAGTTAATTGGGATGCTTTTTGATGGGATGCTTTTTGGTGTGAGTTGAAGATGTTAACTATCTATTCCCCAACTGAAAATCTTGAAGAAGGTCGAGTCTACAGTCTGTTCTACATTTTCTGCTACATGTTAGAAGACTAAAGACGAGTTGCATTTAACGATCTAAAGACTTCTTCTTAATCTGGGCATCTATCAAACAGATTGTCGGTTTAGGGGAGAGCACTAATTGGGGGAGAGTGAAATGTCGAATTTAATCCCCAATTAGACTTGCTCATATTCTTCAGCAAGTTGATTCCTACAAGATTACAAGTGTTCTTCTCATAAAGATTTCAAGTATTTGGGCTTATAATATGTTGCTGATTCTGAAGTGTCAAAACCAGCAAGGGGGAAGGAGACACGTATCTAAACGCGAGTAAACTTGATGAACTTAATACTTCTAAGTAATTGAAGATATCCCGGGAAGACAAATGTTATTACCGCAGAGAAACTCAAGGTTTGACTCATGGCGAGTAAACTTGATGGACTTAATACTTCTAAGTGATTGAAGTTATCCCGGGAAAACAAATGTCATGACCGCAGAGAAACTTAAGGTTTTACTCATCAAAGCGTTTAGTGTTCTTATTCCAACGTCGTGGGGGAAGTGATGTAAATGAAAGTTTCTGAAGATAAAAGAGGTACACTGGTGTGTGATGATCTCGATGTTATCGCAATCATCAGGGGAGAGAGAATTGTGTACATTGGGGGCGCTCAGCTGTCTCACTTGAGGGCTTAATCAGTGATTCAGAGATATAATCACTTATTCCGGAGTTGACATCCGCAGAGATTGTCATCCGCAGAGATAATCAGTGATTCGGCCTGCTTCTTCAATGTTATCGGTTGTTCTCTCTTTAGGGAATGTGTGTACTTCGGGTCCTTGAGCTTCATACACGATCATCAGGGAAGAAAGCCATTGTTTACCACAAACATTGGGGAGGTGTTTTCTCTCCGGGCATGATGTGTATTCGGGAGAGTTCTTGGATATTGGTGTACTTCGGGTTCTTGAGCTTCATACACGTTCATCAAGGAAGAAAAATGTGAACATGGGAAGGTGTTCTTCATTCCCCTCATGAAGTGTATTCGGGAGAGTTCTTGAGCATTAAACTAAGAGACGGACTGCATCATTTCAACTACACGAGGGAAGTGTTCTCTTGACACCGTTTGGAATGGATCGTTTCAGACTTCAGTGGTAATGAAATTTGAGAAGAAATTTAAAGAGTGGGATGAAACGTTGATGTTCTTCTACTGGATGATATAACCCCGAACGAAGAACCTCGATTATCGTTCTTAAATGGAGCAGCGGGATTTATGATTATGGTGTGCATCTCTGTGCACCTGGCTAAGGAAAGCTTGAAATAGAGCTTCGAATCTGCTCATCCAAAGGATTTTCGGTTTGGGGGGAAGCTGCCAGAGTCTCACTTTCAGATGGTTCAATTTCTTTCTTCAATGCAAGAGCCTCGGAAGCTTTGGTGGTGAAAGTTTTAGGGATGATGACTTCTATCTTCTACAACGGGGCTGCTCGATATCCTTATCTCGGTACTCGTATCATCATCTTCTTTAACTATATCATCTACTCTATCTTTGTAAATATTTATCAGAAAACAAAATACTGCTCGATATCCTTATCTCGGTACTCGTATCATCATCTTCTTTAACTATATCATCTATTCTATCTTTGTAAATATTTATCAGAAAACAAAATACAAAAATATAAAACCAACAAAAAGAAATAGAAAAATATAAAACCAACAAAAAGAAAATAGAAAATTATAAAACCTTCAAAAACCCATAAAAATCAGAAAATTTCAAAAATACCAAAAATATGTTTTTCTCAAGACATGTCTTCTGGTATCGATAACATCTACGGTCTTAGAAATGTCATTCAATAATGGCACGGGACCATAGATGAAGTTCGAGCAGGAGGTGTAAATATTCTTTTCTAAACATGTCTCAAAATATGGCTTGCAGTTACTTTAGACTGTGACCCGTGCTTAAACTATGGTTTGCTATTATTTCAGATAGCAACCCGCTCTCTAAAGGAAGGAAAGTGTTGCGCTAAACAATTTTTAAATATTTCGTGCACTTATCCTATAACAATTTGAGGAAAGTATGTCGAAGGACTGCTGTTCCTACTCAAATGTTTTTCCGTCTAAAATTCTTCAGAAAAATATTTGTTGTTTTCTTAAATGGTGGAAAATGAGTTGCTTGAAAATCAATCAGATTCAGAGTTTTTCGTTAAAATTGAAAACTCAATCAATGACTTCAGCGCTTTTAAACTTTTCATAAAATAAGTCATTGATTGAGGGGGAGAATGTTTTCAAATCTATATCATCTAACGAGCTTTCTTAATTATCCTACGTGCTTAATTAAAAATGATATTTGCCTGTGTCGAAGGACTAGGAATTTAGGATATGATTGTTAGGTTTAGATGATTAGAGTTTGAGAAACACATTATTCCCACACCTTACATGATCTGATTGATATGTTGGATTGACTTTTATTAGTCGATTGTTTTTTGGGTGTTGTCGACCACCATATATTTGTATGTGTGTTCACTAACATATGCAGGTATATTGGTATATAAGAATGTTCCCGATCCGGATCCCACAATTGAAGATGATTGGATGCCGCAAGGAAAGGGTAACTATATCTAGGGTTGACTAATGAAGAAACGGTGCTTAATTGGACTTCTATGGAGAGTTGGCATGTATGCAACGTAAGAGGTCTCACTGCATCAGCAGACGGTTTTCTTCATCAGCAAATGAAGAAACGGAGCTTAATTTGACCTCAGTTGGCATTATAATGCAACGTAAGAAGAAGTCTCACTGCATCAGCAGACGGTTTTTCTTCCAAGCCCTACAGCAACAACAAAAGCTTCTCAACCACCTAACATATCTTTGTGCAGGATAATCGTGATGATACCCTTTTTCTAAAACTTTGAAAAATATTGTTTTTGAAAATGGAAAAATATTGTTTTGAAAATATATTGGACTAAATTTTGAAAATCACCGGACTTCATTTTATCAAAACCTAAGTCACTCAATTATTGACTTTTGTCATGGATTGAGGGGGAGAGTGATTTAAAATAAAATATTTTCAAACGATATTTCTTCACAAAAGTTCCGCTTTGTACAATATAAGTGGTGATCTAAAGATTTAATGTTATGTCATGGTATGATTTTTTCTTTAGAATCAAGGTCTTTCAAAATGAAATTTTTTCTGTTCTTGTTTGATTGTGAAATTGTTTTATTTTACTAAAAGATCTCTTAAAAACTATCATACCTGACACTAACAATCTTTAATGTCTTAAATTGGTCCTTATCTATCATTTTTCAAAGTTAAATCAAGCCACGTCTTTCCCCAAAATCTTTTAAATGATTTAAATCAATTGGGATCACAAATCTCAAAAGGTTTGAAATTTTGATCGGGGTAGAGATCGTGAGTTAAATCTCTTATCTGTTTAAATGGAATTGGTTTTAGTCCTTTAAAGGCACTCCTGCCTCCATGTGCCAAACGATTTCAATATACATAATGCACATGTTGAGGAGGAGGATTTATCCAAAAACCAGATGAGTATTTAAACAAGGCCACATTTTCTCCTATGTTCTCTAAACCTTATTAAATCACTTGGGATCCAAAATCTCAAAGGGTTTGATATTTTTGATCGGGGGAGAATTTGTGATTTAATAATGAAAGTTGATAAAAGGTGATCAGTTTTGATTTAATTGTGCAGGCTGCTCTCTCATATGTGCTAAACGCTTTCGAATCTCGAAGCACATTTTGAGGAGGAGCATAACTATCGAGGTACAAAAGCTTTTTAAAGTTATTTATAAAGTACCTTGATTGAGTTATCAAATGGTTTTCTTAATGGCTTTTGTAATCGTGGATGTGCTTCAAAAAAACTCTTGCCTCTATGTGATAAAATGTTTTAAAATATCCTATGCACATATTGAGGGGGAGAATTTTACCAAAGAAATTCAAATGGCTTTTTCTAAGGAAATTGTGATCAAGAAATTATTTCAAAGAACTCTTGCCTCCATGTGCCAAACAATTTTAAATCATATGCACATGTTGAGGGGGAGCATTTCTAATATGATCAAAACTATTAAGGTACAAAATGCTTTGATCTCGTATCACAAGTACCTTGATTGTTTTTCCAAATGATTTTTGATTGGTTTCATGAAGGAAAGAACAATACCAAAAGACCGACCAATTTACTTTATGCATGGTGTTATAAGGATGGTTAGGTTAGGTATTCGTTCCCACGATCCCGCCAGAGCCGGAGGGATCTACCCAGGGACAATCCACTAGATAGTGTAGAGTCCTTAGGTATGATGAAAAAAAGGAGAAAAATGAGAAATTGGGAAGAGTGCGGACCGAGACAGAGCTAGTACTGGAATAAACCCAACAAGGTTCTAGTAATGAAGTCTCGGTAAGCACTGAAGGGGTTGAAGAATAAAAAAGAACTGAATGTGAAAAAGGGTGAAAAGAAATAGCCCTCCATCAATTCAACCTTAGGGCAGAAACCGGGTTCAATACATATGCTACTGGTGGTTACTAAGGTAACGCCGGTATTGAAGACAAGACATCATGGACCCAGTGATGCACTGCACTAAACTTCCCAAGCTACTCAAGTTCCTCTTAAAAGGGCTTGTTTCATTCTCACGGGGAACCGACATTATCTATCGACTTTCTCTTAGAGATTGTTGATATTGAAGAAGGAGACCCTCTCCCTAGTCTCCGGCACAGGAACCAATTATGCACGATTGAGTCTAGAGCCAAGAGATCATCCACAATATCTCGTTAGGACACTAAATTCTTGAAGACTTGCTTTTTCACACAATGTGGAAAGTAAGTATATATTAAGAGTCCTACGCATTATCCTTGTGGTATTGCCAGAACATCTGAGTGGTATGTAAAAGTATTCACGATGAAGATGGAAATCCTTCTAGAGCCAACATCAAACAAGCTCTTGGTGGGTGACATGTGAGATTTTGCAAAAGATCAAGCTTGTGACAACTGGATAGAAACAATGGGGAGATTCACTCGTGAATCAACCTTGGTCCAGGAATGGAATTGATGAATACTTTTGGAAAAACCGTTCGATGTGCAAACCTTCTTTTCTCTAGCACGTCGAATGTGTACTTATGATTTCAAATTCAAAAAGTATCTCTGATTGAAAAATACTTTTAGAAAAACGTTCGATGTGCGAATCTCTTCTTTTCGCTAGCATGTCGAATGTGTACTCATTCTCTAATTCAAAAAGTATTTTGTTTGAAAATTGATCTTTCTCATAAAACCTTCGTCGTATTGCAAAACTCTTTCTTCAAGCAATACGCGATTGTTTTTTCAAATAATTTTTCATCAATCAGTGAATCTCAATTCGCTGGTTCACTCACTCTGTGTTGTCTTCTTTGAGACGTTCCGGTTTGAGAACAGCTAGAACAGCTGCGAAACCCTGTCAAGGAGATTCTTAGGAATCCTACCTGATCACAGGCAGTACTTGTACTGATCAACGGGGAACCGTGGGCCGTGTACCTCAATTCAACGAAAGTGGTCAAAGACACTTTCGTGTGTTTTATTGCTAACTGTTGTTTGCAGGTACATTTGGATGGTTGCAGATGATCAGAATTGAGGAGTCAATCCAAAGCCGCATGCTCACAGCATCCACACTTAATTTGAAGAAATCATGACTGGTGCATATCTACATAACCTGGCTATGATATTTCATACTATGCATCTGCTTCACTGCTGCAAATATCATGAACCAGTAAGGCTTCCGCTACTCTGTTGGAAAGATGTCATGATTCAAAAGTGTGAGCATGTCGGTCCGAAAGTCACAACTTCACATGAAGGCAACACTACTATGGATGATCCAGAGAGATTTACTGTGGCTGATGATCTCAAAGAAAGCTCGAAGATCATCAAAGATGTGGATCAGTTAAAGGCCTCCACTAAAAGTACAAATCAATGCGGACTTTGAAGAATCGCTACTAAAGAACAAAGATTGTTGAAATGAAGAATTGAAGTCTACGAGCTCAAGAACAAAGACAAGAATAGAATGCTAGGATTCGAAATGTATAACATGGGGTGACCTCCCTTAGGGGGAGATTGTTAGGAATTAGAAAATTCCATAGTGAAGAGTCGGTCACCCCTAATATTATCTAGCATAAGTTAGCTCGTAGACATATCATTATTTACGTTATTTAGTAGTTTATTTATTAGTTTGTAGCGTAGTATAGCTTAGTGCAACACCGTGGAGGAAGGACGGGTCTTTACCCACTGTATACCTGATCCACAGGCCGATAGGAGGTCGTATTTCTTGTAACTATAAATACCCCTTCCATCCATGGAAGGGGTGGTGCTTTTCAATCTAATATTCCATACTTTTGAGAACCAAGTCTCTAGCAAGAAAACACCCAACTCTCTACTTCTCTCTCTAATGGCAAACATGTATTTTGATCATCCAAGACCACCCGAATCATCAACACAATAATATTTGGATCCTAACAAAAGACCACCCAATTGAACAAGTTATTGGTGAACCTTCAAGGCCAATTCAGACGAGACGCCAACTTGCCACCGATTGCGACTTATGCATTTACCTTTGCTCAATTAGCAATATAGAGCCAAAGAACATTCGCGAGGCAATGGCAGAACCCGCATGGATAGAAGCGATGCAGGAGGAACTTCTCCAATACCGTCTTCATGACTCTTGGGAAATGGTTCCAAGACCAATTGACGTTCGTGTCATTGATCTCAAGTGGTTATGGAAGAACAAAAGGGATGAAGAGATGACTGTAATTCGCAACAAAGCTCGTCTTGTGGCCAAAGGATACAGACAAGAGGAAGGGATAGACTTTGAAGAGTCATTCGCGCCGATAGCTAGACTTGAGGCAGTCAGGATATTCTTGGCCTATGCAGCTCACAAAAACATCACGGTTTATCAGATGGACATTAAGACCGCGTTCTTGAATGGAACTCTGAAAGAAGTAGTGTACGTGAGTCAGCCAGAAGGCTTCATAGACATGGAACATCCAGACTACGTCTACAAACTCAAAAAGGCTATATATGGTTTAAAGCAAGCTCCGAGAGCGTGGTATGACGAACTGTCCTCTTTCCTTATCCAAAACAATTTCACCAAAGGAACAGTTGATCCTACCTTGTTTACACAAAAATGCAAAAATGACATTTTGATTGTTCAGATTTATGTGGACGACATCATCTTTGGGTCCACTAATGCGAATCTTTCAAAACACTTTGAAAATCTCATGAAAAGCAAATTTGAAATGTCCATGATGGGGGAACTAAAATTCTTTCTTGGTTTACAAATACATCAGTCCCCTCGTGGAATTTTTATAAATCAAGCTAAATACACAACTGAGATTTTGAAAAATCATGGTATGGATAATTGTGATTCGGTCGGAACACCAATGGTAACTTCACCAAAAATTGGAGCCGATTTGTTTGGGAAACCTATTGATCCGAAGAAATATTGGAGCATGATTGGTTCTCTCATGTACCTCACTGCTAGTCGACCAGATATTCATTTTGCTGTTTGCTTATTAGCACGGTTTCAGGCTAAGCCTACCGAACTGCACCTCAAAGAGGTTAAACGGATCTTTCGGTACCTGAAGACATCCATTCACATGGGACTTTGGTATCCGAAGGAATCCGGATTTGATCTAATTGCCTTTTCAGATGCGGACCACGCAGGTGATCAAGTTACAGCAAAAAGTACATCTGGAGGAGCACAATTTTTGGGTGAAAAGTTAGTCAGCTGGTCTTCAAAGAAACAAGATTGCACTGCACTTTCAACCGCTGAAGCTGAGTATGTGTCTCTATCTGCGTGTTGTGCTCAAGTTCTATGGATGAGAACACAACTCACAGATTATGGCTTTACTTTTGATAAAATACCTATGTATTGTGACTCGAAAAGTGCCATAGCCATATCATGCAATCCTGTTCATCACTCAAAGACTAAGCATATCAGAGTCCGCTATCACTTCATCAAAGAGTACGTCGAAAATGGTACTGTTGAATTATTCTTCGTGAAGACTGATTACCAACTCGCCGATCTATTAACTAAAGCCCTTCCAAAAGAAAGGTTTGAGTATTTAGTTCGACGAATTGGAATGCGAAGCCTAACCCCTGAGGAGTTAGAACGTCTTCTCGATTCTTCTTGAAAATGATTTTCCAAAAAGCTTCGCTGTAAATACTTTTGAAAAAAAAATACAAAATTTGAAAAACCAACAAAAGCAAAATATAAAAATATAAAATTTTTCAAAAATACAAAAACAATAGAAAATCAAAAATCCAAAAATATTCTTCTACGACATGTCTCTTGTATAATCGATATTCTGTACGTTTCTAGAAATGTCATTCAACAATGATACGGGCATGTACAGATGCTTGAGCGAGAGTTCTTTAATATGTTTTCTAAAACATGTCGTTTCTCAAAATTTCTTCATAAAATGGCTTTCGTATACATTAGTACGAAACCCGGACCGAAATGATGACTTTTGATTATATTTCAGATCAAAACTCGTGTTTTAAAAAGAAAAAATCAAGTGTACGCTTCAGTGCACTACATTTAAAAATGGTGAGAAATCATCATCATCTTGAGCACCTTTTCAAGATTGTTCAAAAAGATTTTCAAAATCTTTCAAAATATTTTGTGCTCAAGATAACTCCCTCTAAAACCCTTTAATTGATTATGCTTTATTAAAGAGGGAGTATAAAACAAAAATGTTCCAAATTCATGCTTAAATCAAATCCGTTTGTCTCCCCAAAAGATTCTAAAAGGTTTTTAATCCGTTGATATCAAAAATATCACGAATATGCTATTTTTGAGGGGGAGGAGACGTGAATAAAATGTGATCAAAAAGGTTTAATGATCGTTGTTTGAATCTCAAAAGAGCTCGACTCAGTCGTAACAAATGAATTGACGAGGAATACTGTACCATCTCGAGAAACTTTCTATGGACTTGACCAGGACGGGTAATAATTTCAAGCTAGTTCTCTAGTGATGTAAACGTGTCTCGAATCGGTCTAGTTCATTTAAAGTCGATCAATTCAAAAAGTGCGAACTCTACCCTCTATGTGCAGATTTCTGTCAAAACTTATGAGCACATGTGAAGGGGGAGTGTTTATGAAAATATAAAACTCTCGAAGTGTTCCAAACATGTTTTCCATCAAAAACACTCTGAGAGATTTTCAAAAAAAAAATGGTTTTATGGCAACAATAGGACAGTCATGGAGTTATAAGGTGACTAAGGATAGGAAATTCGTCCTATGATCCGCCAGAGCCGGAGGGATCTACCCAAGGACATCACAAATAGTTAGTATTAGAAGTCCTTAGGAATGATTGAAAAAAGGAGTAATGTGAGAAAGGAGAAAGAAGTGGTTGAAGAATTAAAAAGAAAAGTAAAAGAAAGGGTGAAAAGAAATAGCCCTCCATATTCAACCTTAGGGCAGAAACCGGGTTCAATACATATGCTACTGGTTGTCACTTAGTTGACACTGGTATTGAAGACAAAGACGTCATGGACCCAGTGACGCACTGCACTAAACCTTCTAGCCACTCAATTCCTCTTAAAAGGATTTGTTTCATTCTCACTGGAAACCCTACATAATCTATTGACTTTCTCTTAGAGATCGTTGGTATTGAAGAAGGAGACAATCTCCCTAGTCTCTGCTCAGGAAAACCAAAATGCACTTATTGAGTCTAGAGCCACGAGATTCATTAAAAGATCTCATAGGAACACATGACATGACATCGCTTGTTGTTCATTAATAAGGGCACAAGTGATATATTCTAGAGTCCTACGCAGATCTTAGCAATCTGCCAGAACATTTATGAGAAGTTTCACATCTGTGATCTTCAGTGATTGAATGGAAACTCCTGCCAGGGTCAACATCAAGCAGCCCTGACAGCAGGTCACTTCGGTAACTCCCCGTGGATTACGCTTAGTGTGTCTCAAACGGTCTACAGTCGTGGGGTGATGCTTCGGTGTACCTCAGCGACTCATCTGAACTGTAGATGTACTTCGGTATATCGCGTTATCTCACTTGTGGGACTCCAGTTCAGGAACGGCCTTTGTAAGAATTAGAGATGTGTTTTCACACTATGCTGTTAACACCCTCGAAATTCAAACTTGTAAGTGCCGGAATCCGCTTATTACTAACCTGTTTTATGTTTTCTTCTTATGGAAGCTTTGGAGCGGATGGATCGTGCAGATTCTCTACATGCTCATACCAACAACACATGAAAGTTCTCATCAAAATCAAAGGCAACTCAAAGTTAAAGATGATTCTTCGTCAATGTCAAAGAATCTACAAAGTGTAAAGACTCGAGAGCTTCATCATTGGAAACTCAAAGTCAAATAGAAGTGTGAGCATGGTGGAGAAAGACGTGGAGATACCTAACCAACGAAGTTGACAACGGCAGACAACCACATTATCTGATCACAAAGCATGAAGGAACAAAGAATCAAGACTATTCTATATATACACGCAAAGTTCAAGCTCAAGGAAAGTAGAGACCTAATCAAGTGGAGCATCTTTTGAATGACCACCCCTTAGGGGGAGATTGTTAGCCTTAATAGTTTAATTAAAAGTGATGGTCATTCACGATTAGGAACTTTGTAACTCGTGTTAGATATCGTGATAGAATAGTCAACGGGCTCGTGGATTGGGCTAAGCTAAATGGCTAATAGTTATGTTAAGCTAGCCTTTTATTAAGTGTAATCCAATCCAAGTCCACGAAAGCCCAAAGAAAGCCCAAGCTAAAGCCTTTAGGGTTTTATGCCTCTTGTACTATAAATACCTCTCAAATGGTCATTTGAGGGGTGTGCTTGAAAGTGTGTGTGTGTGTGTGTGTATTTTCTCTCTCAAGGAATATACAACTTATTGTTTGCATATCTTATCATCACATACACGATTTATATATCATTCAAGTCACCATTCATCTTTATCTTTTCTTTCTTTTACGCATATGTTTGTGTTTGGGTTTCACGAGTTCTACGCATAACTTTGGTTAACGTGGGTATTTTGTGATAAGGTTGATATATCGTAGTGGTCCTACAATTTCATTATCAGATTCATCATCTTCATCTACCTCAGCACTAGCATCTACACCCTCTTCTATAACATCATAGCTATGATGTTCAACATAGAGTTCTACCTTGCATCCATTATCAAAAGCCAATTTGATATAATTTGCTAACTCACTATCATTCCTTAAATGTTTCAAATGTTTACCCAACTCTTGTTTAGGAACACAGTAATACATACCTTCAACAGGAAACATACAACACTCTTTGATAATCTTTAACAGCCTCACATAGTTGTAATTACCCAAATCAGCATTATCAACAACATCAACATCGCCATTGGTGTAGGTCAACGGATCGTAGATAAATGTACCTTCATGATGAACAACAAGGGATATCCTCTTCATGATTTATGTCAATTTTGTGTTTATGTTAATTACATAATTAGGGTTTATGTGAATTTGGGGGAAAAGATGTAACGTTTTGGTAAAGTGAATGGGGAAAAAGGGTTTCAAAGTTATGGATTTACCACATAGATAAAAAAAAAAAAAAAAAAAAAAAAAAAAAAAAAAAAAAGGATTATGTATCCTAAGGCCGCCCAACTATTAAGTATTTTACTTTTAGGCCACACATCTTTTTAAACTAACTTATGGGCCACCCAAATATGTGTTTGTTTTCTTTTATATCAAAATTGTTCAAATTCTTGTCGAATATTAATACAATTATAAGAATAAAGCTAACTTTAACATATCAACACAATAAAATTAACAATTTAAACGTAAAATAATAGTTAAATTATCTTAATTCATTTTCAGCTAACTAAAGTTGCACTTAAATAATGGCTAAAATTGATATATTACATTTAAATACTCGTTTGCGTTGTTTTAATATGTTATATTTAACTTTATTCTCGTTGTTTTAATGATTTTCGAGATTAAATTATCCAAAATTGGTTTAAACGAAAGCAAACCCATAAATGGGTGGCCTATAAGTTAGCTTTGATAAATGAGTGGCCTAAAAGTGAAAAGTTTAATAGTTAAGTGGCCTCCAAATACATAATCCCAAAAAAAAAAAGAAAAAAAAAATTCCACGTAACATTTGGTAGCCGGTTCACCCAGTAGCCGCCAGCCGGTTACTTTGTGACCATATTAACTCGAAACTAAAAGTACACGTACCTTCCGGGTAATAAAAAAAAGTAGACGTACCATATCGGTACATTTGAGAAAGCATGTGGCTATTTACAAAACCCTTTTATTAATGTAGAAGTTCTTGTAGTTTAGAAAAAAGGCCTGAACTTTTATGAGAGGGACCAATAAACTAACACGCATCATGGGTTAAAATCGAGCCACATTACCTGAAACAGAAGAAGGTGAATGCAGGAATAATCATTGCTGAAAACATAAATGAAACGGCTGCAAACATATGGGCCTAGAGCTGATAAGCAATGGAATGAATATACACGGAAGACATACAATTCATTTGACCTGCGCATTTTATATAATTTATGGCACTATGGCAGCATCCATGTCTAAGCCCTTCTATGGTGCAAAATATGGAATCATATATCATGTATAAAACAAGATACTAACAGCTTCCAGGTGGCAACAGCGGTCTGTTAATCCATAATAGATATTTTCACAGCACAAGAGCATTAGTTCATTACCTATTCATCGTAGACAATGGAAGGTATAATCTTTGTTGTATTGCACGATACTTTTTGGAAAAATGTCAAATCAATGAAAGCAAAAGCTAAGAGTTGGTATAACATAAAACAAGATACCAACAAGCAATCTCATAACAGGTACCTTCTGTTGTTTTTAAATCCTTATTACTAATGCATGTATCAAACTGCAAATATGCTTCTTTTTCTTTACACAAGATTCTCTTGAAAGAAGGGTAATGTCACTAATTCTGATTCTTAGCAGCAATTTGGAACACCATGTCATCCCAATCCTCTTCGACAACCTCCAATGCTTTAGCTCTTTTACTTTTGTCATCTTCCTCCTTTGCTTCTCTCGCCTTCTCTTCTCTCAGACTTCTGTTTCGCTTGAAAACTTTTATGTATTCACGCACGTCCTCCAAAGTCATGGGGACGCCAGCACCTACGATGTTTAAAAGACAAATTATTACAAGTAGTCATTCATTTTAATCGAAAAAAGCTCTCTTTTTGTTTAAGACCAAACCTCTACGCATTGCTCGCATCCTCGACTCAGAGCATACCAATGATATATCCTTCCACACAAATCCGTCCATCTCAGTGGCTATATATTTGACAACTGTTTCATTTTCTCCTTCTGGGACTTCAGTTTCTTGTTTTTGAATGATCACATTTGCCATATCTTGCCTGGTCTGCAGATTAGGCTTCTTAAGTTCAATCATTGTAGACATGCAATCCGTCAACTTTTCATCCACAAGATGAAGTTTCTCAGCTGTGGCTACAACGAGCACGACTGCTCCATCGGATACGCATTTATCCATCTGCTCAATAAGCTATAAAAAAACAAAATGATAAAGAATTTTATGTAATCTTGCTTCACCTCTTACTTTTTCTAAGTATGTTGTTTTACCTTCTTTACTGCTTTGACCTCTTCCACACCATCGATGAAGATGATGGAAGGTGCACTCTGTCTGGCCTCAGTGAAAATGCTATTTAGCTTCCCAATTCCCTTTTCATCCCTTAGCAAATCCTCTCCTGCTACCGGAAGAAAGGATACTTCGGCCTCTCGGGCTAATGCATGTGCCAAAGTGGTTTTTCCAGTCCCAGAAGGACCCCATAGTAACACACCAGTTGATGTCAGCACATGTGACTCATGGCTTGCTTCTAAACGCTGCAAAATCTACCCAAAATACATAGTAATAAATATCAGATGAGCCAGAAACAACATCATGATATATCAGTCATAATGTATACGAAAGCAGACTACCTCTTTCAATTCAGCGCTAGGAGCCTCCAAGCCTACTAATTGATCGAAGACAATTTGTTTGGTTTCTTTCTTATGTTTTCCGACCCAGATTTTGACAAAGAATAGAACCGTCTTAGCTGGAACTTTGATATACATAGGGGTTTCAGCTGAAGCTACGATGGGCTCTAACGTTTCCACCAACCATGAACACCACTCGTAATAAAATGTATCATCACAATCATCTGCCCAATCTCCAATCTTATGATCATGTGCCCAACCTCTGTAGTTATCCTTAGCAGCATTAGTCTCTTCTTTCTTTTGTACTCCTGACTCTGTATTAAATCATTTGCCCACAAACATAAACATGCATTAGGTGTTCTTCTATCAAGGGGGTGTTTATATGATGTGCGACTGTTTGGTGCTATTTTCTATGTACTTTCTTGGTATAAACTAAAGCTCTGATATAGTAAACTTTATGGGTGACGAATTTCAGTCCCATACTTAAATTGAATACAATTAATTCCCAAGGATCTTATTCATTAAACACTATTATCTGTTATATTGATTTTTTTATCCAGTTGAGGTTGAAGATATTAAATTAAAGCTAGTATAATGTTTGGTAATAATGAAGAAAGAAGAACCTGGGAGGTATAGAGATGGTGGTGTTTAAGAGTACAAGAGTTTAAGGCCTATTTCTCAAGGAAGCTGTCTGAATATTGTATGTGGAGTGTTTGGTATAAGCTGTTTAGAAGGTAGTATGGTAGATGAGGGTTCTCTTGGTATTGATATATGGTTGGGAGGTATAGAGATGGTTGGACCACAGATTAATAGAATGATGCTTCTCATGGATCATTCTGTGAGGAGGTTGCTGCAGAATGGTTGAATGATTGCCTTCATGAAGGAAATGTAGTTCTTTGTCTCTGTGCTAACAAGGCTTATGTTCTAGATGATGCCTTTCATGGATGCCATGTATATATCTCTTTCTGTGAGGTGGGAGCTGCAGAAAGGGATATGTTCATGCCTTCATGTAGGAAATGTAGTCTGAGCATCTTAGTCTTTAACAATCATGAGGCCCCTTAACATCGTAGCTTTTTGTTGTTCTACTCTGGAATAACTTGAAGTTTATAATGTTGTTAGAGGAAATGTAGTGATTGTTAGTATGAAAATGTGAAGAATAGAGGGATAACATCTGTTTATTTGTATAGTTGTGTTGTATTTTTTTGTTTGAAGGATCTTAAGCATGTTTTAGATCCTTTGCATCCTTCGTAAAAGTTATAGTTGTTTGGTAATATATCTTCACATTTTCATCAAAATAATAGTAATAATAATAAAAATAATGAAGAAAGAAATATGTAAATTTCTACCTTCTTTTGTTTCTACAACTTCGTCTAATTTCATGCATCGTCGACTAATTAAAATTGCAGCACATGTCTGCAAAAAAGTAATTTCACGTTTAAACAACACAATAAATAGTGTTACACTAAGAATATATATTACACTATAAGTTTCATTATCATTTGTATGTACTCTTAAAGGTTTTCACCTTTAATAGCATAAGTTATCAATATAAGAAGCTACATACATTCTCAGTTTGTAACTAAAAAATAGGTACAAGCACAATTCATAGGTAAATAGTAATTGCTAAGCACTTCCTATCTTATAGTTTTAGAAACGGAAAATATTTGGTTAAAAAAAAAAAACCAAATACAAACAGCAAGGCTACATCACAGCCAAAAAAAACTCTAACAACCTATACATGAGGAGTAAACAAGCGCAGTATGAAACACAAGTCAATAAACCACCAACAAGTTGATAGGAAACATTTTGACCAAGGAATGCTAAGGGTGCGTTTAGTTAGAGAACAAATTCTTTTATTTTCTATTTCTAGTTTTGTAAAAATTTGGAAGGAGAATTAATCTCCACAAAACACTTGAAAATATAGAAAACGCGTTTAGTTGATGTTTCTATTTTCTGTTTTGAAGAAAGGGAAGGAGGGTGGGTTACAAAGGAAAATAAGGAAAACAACTAAAATTTGTTTTGTAATTTTCCTTGTTAAGTTAGTAAATAGGGGATTTGTGTTTTGCAAAACATTTTGTTGGAAAACGTTGATTTGAACGCGATCTCTGTTTTCTTTGTTTTCCGCAAAACATTTTGTGGAAAACAAGGGTGTTTTCCCTCAACTAAACGCAACCTAAATACCCATAAAACAAAGCACTTTGCAATTTTGGCCCAACCCAACAGTACCCTCCCCCCTTTTATTTGCAAATCCAAACACCCCCTTTATTTTCCAAAGGCAAACACACCCTTTTGCTTCAAATCGAAACACCACTTTTATATTGCAAAGGCAAACAACCCCTTTTTTTTAAATCCAAACACCCTTATTCATATGTTATTTACTTATTTGTATGAAACAACTATTTGAACAATAAGAATATGGTATTATAATTTGCACACTCCAATTTTTTATTTGTATACTCTATTGTACAAACACTTATGTCTCATAAAAAGGGTCCTAATCAATTATATTCCAAATTAAGATCCATCATCACATTAACTAAGCACCTACACATGTGTAATAAGATTCCAAAACAGATGCTTAGAGTACTACTCAATAAACAGTTCATAATAAAAAGGAAAAAAAACACAAGATATCCAACCTTTCTTGTATTTGTTGTGGTGAGAGCATGGTTGATGACTGTGTTGCATCCCATGCTAGCAACAACTGACCGGTGTTGCTGAAACACAACAATTTATATAGTTATCTACCCAATGGCGGAATCAAGAGTGTTTTCTTTTACTTAGCCAAAACAATAAGATTAACGGGTCAATAAGTCAAATGGTCAACCGATCGGGCCAATTTATAATCTTCGGGTATATGTATATAAAATGAGAAAATTATGAATAAAATCGTGTCACTTACAATGTCTTGCAAATGATAAAACTAAAGACACGAATATATATACACAATAACTACTTAACAATATGTATCTCAATGGAAAATGCATTTCATTATGATAAAACTAAAGACGATTTGCATTCTTTTAAAATTATTGACAACATATCTTTAGGGATGAACTGAAAACTAATAATGCTATAAAAGTTTCCTTATAATAACTACGAGTGTATATGCAAACTATTGACCAATGGACACAAATACAAATGCAACATCTACCAATAGTTGATTCCATATGCTAGACAACAAAATAAAAGACTTCTACCCAACTTAAAATAGCTTTATCCAGGAAAAATCAACCCCCCACTAAAATTGCTATGAATGAAACAGTTTGACTCAACTAGTTCATCTTCTTCACAAATTCTGGCGGTAACATCCAAATTCCGGCCGAAATATTCTTTTTCCGTTTGTTTTTTCTTTCTTCTTTTTAACTTTAAACCCAAGGTGGTTTCCCAAAAATGTCTAAGGTAGGTCCTAAAAAATATTTTATATCGCTTCTTAAGGATTTTTCCGGCCAAGATGGTTCCCTTTCCTCGGGTTCGTAGAGTCGGGTTTCCCGTTTACCCACAACAGAGGAGCACCACCCGAAACGTGCATAGGTCCGTAACATGCTAAAAAATAAGTACTAGTATATAAAGAGCTTTTACCTTGAACTTATTGTTGAGAGAATTGGTGGTTGCATAATACTGATTCGCGAGAAAGAAATTCGGAGATGATGAGAAGTTGTAGTTTGCCATTTCAATAGAGAATGATATGAAGATCGACTTTTGTTATTATGTTATGTCAATAGTTTGGTTTATGAAATGGTGGTTAAGTAATACCCACAGCCACGTAGGAAATGGGAGAGCTCATGTGTTAAAATATAGCTTGATTGGTTAACTAGGGTTAATGGGAACGTTGTTGTATCGTTTTAAAGAGACTTGCTAAGTCAGCTAGGGTTAACGGGAACGTTGTTGTATGCTTTTTAAGAAACTTGCTGAAGTCTTTTTGTCTAAGCTTTATTTCAGCTTAAATTTATACCATTTATTAAAGTATTTGAGTGTTGCTTATAATTAAAAGCTTAAAAAATTAAGATTAAATACTTGCTTATAAAAATTAAAATTAAATATTTGCTTATAATGAAAAGAATTATATTACATTTGTTACTAAATCAATACAAGTCTATTTATACATTTTAAGCATTACAAGTAAAAAATCGCTATTTACAACTATTTAAAGCAAAAATACATTAACACATATAATTAATACACTATTTAAATCACTATCTCACTTAAATATACAACCATTTTACAACATTGTACTAATCATCTATTGTTAAATTCTAATAAGCCAAACACTTAAAAAAACCACGCATCTTAAAACACGTACAGCTATGTCAAATGCGCAAGTCTCATAAGCTATGTTGAGTCAAATTCTGACTTAATTATCCCTCACATGTATTTGAAACATTAAATCAGCCTAAGTTAAGGATAGTTGATCACGTCAGAGATCCAACTATCTCTCTTTCTCTGATAGAGTCAACACGTAAACCAAAGAGCAAAGTTTACCGTTGACTGAATGATTAGCACAGCTAATTATCATCAGTTATCCAAATGACTCAAAGGTGAAACACCTTTGAGAGAACCTCAGAGAAGTCAGAGTGAAAGACCACTGATAGGAAGAAACAACGGTTTAAATGGACTCAATGAGTGTTCACATATCTGAGGATAAACACCTAAGATATGTTGTATATCTTCTCAGCTACAATAGTCTTGCTTTGCAAAAAACAAAGTCCAAAACTGAATGAAAACTTTGTAACCTGATATCATCTGAGACCTCAAAGGACTGACAAATGCCCTTAGGTCTCTGAAGAATGACTTATCATCTTAAGCCATGCAAACGAACCATTTGCACTTATCAGATACACTCAGAGTATTTCTTCAACATACTTATCCTTGGAGCTGACTGAAGTACTCAGCCACGCTTAGGCGGGAGTAATTTGAGCTAAAGCAAAGAGGGAAAACCCTTGGGAGGATAACCATTCATCGAGAGTAGGGAAGCAACTTGCATGTACCAGAGTGTCAGCACATTAAAGAAACCCTAGCCACACAAGTGCACGTGTACCTTACTTCCTGTTTGTATCTATTTTAGTCATTACTATACTTGTAACTACTAAAATTGTATTTCCCTTTGTCTATAAAAAAGAGGTTAGTAGTAGTGATGGGTAACGATTCCACCTCTAGAACACAGTTTCTCCTTTAAGTGGGATCTTCCTCTTCATAACTTGAAGAGAAACATTTGTCATTACTAGGGGTAATATTCTGAAACTATCCCTCGTAAAGCCTTCACCTGAGAAAACTACTAAGTGAGACTGATACTGCAGTAATGTACAAATGGGTATTATTAGTTGATCAAGGTCAAGATTGTGTAACCATGCTATTATTTCTAATGAACTTAAGTTATTTTATTTTCTCAAGAGTTTTTTCGTACAATTCATGGTGTTGCACGAAAATATCGGACCAACAAGTGGTATTAGAGCCGGTGGATCACTCCCATGATCTAGATCCGTTCTTGAATAACGACTAATAATACCAAGTCATTCTCGAATGACAACTAATAACATTTGAACCCTGTCCTCACTAACTCCCCACCAAGAACATCTTCCTCACATTCACCTTAAAGGTCACCTATACACAAAATCTACTGTTCTTCTGGGTAGCAAATTGTCCAAACATACTTCCTCTCCAACTCCTTTAACTACACTTATTAGCCTAAAAATATGCACTAGATACACAAGCTATAAGTATGGATATAATAGTAAATGGTAGCTATCAACCAGCTACCAAACGTGGGAACAATGACAAACAATGGTAAATGGTAGCACACCTCAAATAAAAAAATCTCCATTATTTAATCACCAAATCTATTACAATTTCAACCATTATTTATAATGTTTCAAATTCAAACTAACAACTAAAACTTTATATTATCTTTCAATATTACGCTCCTAGCATTTTCATCGTGTCTGGACTTAACCAATGCCTTTGTGAATGGATCAGCTGAATTATCCTCTGATTGTATGTGCTTCACAATCACGTGTCCTTCTTCTACTTTTCTTCGAACAAAATGGTATTTTCTATCAATGTGCTTTGACTTTCCGTAATCATTGGGTTCTTTAGTCAAGGCGACCGCACTCTCATTATGTAACACCCCCAAAATACGGTCCAGCGAAAACATACAAACCTTGGGGTGCTACCATCTCGGTATTACAACATAAGGTACAAAGAATGGTTTTTATTCCATTCATTTAGAATAAGATCCGTTAATAAAAACATTAAGTTTTCATTATATGAAAATAGTGCGGAAATAGGCCCGTAAAGATGTTTAAAGCGGTCCCAATTATTCATCAGAGTCGCCTATGACCATGCCCCTTGCCAAGCGTCTTCCAATAGTGAGCTATCGCCTTAAACCTGAGAACACATGCTAAAACGGGTCATCTTACGCTGGTGAGTTCATAAAGTTTAATCACAAAGTTTAGTAGTGGAACTGATAGAGTTAAATTGCTATGTGCGACTAAGGCAGATATATATGCTATACATTCTGTTGGATCCCAATCTAGATAGATCTTTACTGCCTGTTAAGGGTGGTGAATAGCCTATGTAATCAAAAGCTAAACATAAGAGAGACTCTTGCTTTGAGAAGCTAATTGTTCTACGCGGAATATAGACACAATTATAAAAAAGAACAGAACTAATAAAACTAAAGATCCTTCTATGGATTTCTATTAAAGAACAATGAGAATTGTGTTTTGTTAAGTTACAATTCCCTATGCTATAGGTTATATTTATATTCATAAAACCCTAATCGGCATTAACTAAAACGTGTGAGATTGATATGCATATCTCTTCCTAATTTAGCTCATGCATATCCTCAACTCTAACAAACTAAATCTTATCCTGGAATAACTATGACGATACCAGGACTAACTATACTACCAGTAGAAACGACCAGTAGTAACTATACTACTAACAATACCAGCAAGACCTATATACCTGCCAGTAGGAACTATGACTCTACCAGTAGGAACTACATACCTACTAGTATTACAATTTTAACTAAATATTACAAATATTCCTAACAATCCTCCCCTAAACTGGAAGTTGACCACGTTAATTTCCAGTTTCTAGATAGATCTTCAGTCTTGAACAAAGAGGATTGAAACTTGAACAAGAATACTTGAAAATTCTGCCCAGATCAGCATCATTTGTCCGCAACTTTGAATTCCAAATCCAACAGCAATGATGAACCAGTAGAAACCTTGGAACAACAACAAACAGTTGAACCACCTCAGCTAAATGAGTAGATTTGATAAGACTTTACCAAGTAGCTACTCACTCTTGGGCTAGCTAATTCTTTGATGGAATCATGGCATCATCCTGGTGAATTAGAAACCAGTCCAATTCTCTAAATGTGAATAACTGGTGAATTGGAATACCCTAATGATTTTCGGCAAATCGTCACAGCCATAAACGGATTTGGTATGTCTTTACCTTTAGCCGTTAGCTTAGGACTGGCCATGGGTTGCCACTGCCTTTACCACAAGCCATGATCTTGTGGGCTAGCCAACTCTTCATCAACATAGACATGGTGAGTTAAGCATCATACAATTTTTGGCAAATTGTCAGCTGTCAACGGATTTGAGTTCTCTTTACCATAGCCGTTTACTCATGGAGTAGCCAATGTTTTGGTGTATTAGACCAAGGTACATTGAGAACCATCTGATTTTGAGTAAACCAGCAACTTTCAACGGATTTGACAATCACATCAGAGTCGTACCCTCATGGTGAGTCAACTCTTTCTTGTCTGTGAGACATGGTGAGCTGAATACCATTGGTTTTCAAAAGAGTGTGCGTTCAGTGTGTGCCAGAATCAAAACAGTCTTGCACACCAAAATTTAACATAACCAAACACTGATTGAATGAAAAAGCCATTTTACAAAACATTTCATACCAAAAGAGAATTCAAAAACTAGCAAAGACAATTGATACAACATATATATATATACAAAAAGAAGGATTATAGAATACCATGATCAAGCAGTAGAACCTCTGGCATCAGCAAGCTGCTTCTTGATAAACCCAACCAGTTGCTCTGCAGTTGTCATGTCATTACCCACAACCTCTCCAGTAATCTCTAAATTCAGTCTAAGCATCTTCTCCATGACCTTGACTGTGAGAGGGTAGGTCACGTTTGCAAACATATACAACACCATACCAGAAGTAGTCTCTAACACATGAACATTGGACAAGGGATAAAACCTCCAATTGCAAATCTGCCACTTATCCTGATCAGTCTAAACTAAGAAACCATGACCACCTGGTTGAGAATTCATCAACACTCTAAGATCACCCAGTAGGATCAACCCAGCACCAGCAACTGGATGAGTGTCATAATAGAGAAGAACTAGTCCATACAACTGAATCAAATCCTGTCTATCCATCAGATGCAGAATCTCTCTAAGACATGTAAAATGCTTTGAAGACCCATCCAATCTGTAAAGAGCATTCAAACCCCCAAAGTAGTAGTGAGCACCTCCCAACCAGCAAGAGGATAATGAGGAATAAAATCCTCATCAGGTGAATCCTCATCCACATCATCCTTGATGAAAGTCCTATCTTCTGCTTGTAAATCAACAGGTGTAAAAACTGATTTTGGTGTATGCTTTGCAACAAATTTCTTCCTGGGGGGAGTGAAAATTGGAGCAGTAGGAGATGCAGCAGGATTTGGAGTCACAATAGGAGCAGTAGGAATAAGTGTCTCTTCAGGAATGAAAGCATCAGTAGGAAGAGGTGTGGCAGTAGGAATAGTAGTTGTAGGAGGAATGGTAGGAGAACCAACTGGTGGGGGTGTAGGAACAGATGAAGCAGAAGGAGTTGAAGCTTTAGTAGACTTCTGTTTCTTTGGAAGAAGGTGCTTTTTCCTCAAAACTCTTCCTCTTTAAGGACCTGTTAAACGCTTGCACCTGAGAAGCTCCAAGATCCCTTTTGATCTTTTCAAACTCCTGTTTCAATTGTTCATCAGTTAAAAGTTTCACCCTAGCCATGGTCTAACCAGTGGAGTAGACAGCACACCCCTGATTCGTGACAAAATGTCTCATAAAGTCTCATTGTTGTGCCTTTGTCATTGGCCTATTTTGCCTTTCTTGTGCTAACCTCTCTGAAAGAGCTTGTCTCCTCCTTTTGATCAAAGCTTGCCATCCTAGCTGGAAAATTGTCTTCATTCACATCAGCACCCAATAAATCCTTGGAGAGAGATGCATTAGCTTCCACATGAGTCATGATATCAATCCAATCAACCTCTGTATAGTACATAGCAGAGCTAAGAACTTCTTGTTGTCTCTTCTTGGCCATTTCAGCTCTATGTCTGGCCAGCCTAGCAAGTTCTTCCTCATGAGCCTTTTCTGCAGCCTCTGCACCCAGTCTATCTTCCTCTATTTGCTTGGGAGTCCTTTGTAGGACTTTAGGATCTTCATCCACCATTGGAGATTTGCCTTTGTCAGAAGAAGCAGCAGCAGGAATATTAGGATTAGCAACTTTATGAACATCAGTATCATCACCAGTATGGACATGAGTATCAAAATCATCATGAGTATCAGTTGTAACATCATCATGAACACTGGAAACACCACCAGAATGATCCTTTAGAGCAGTAGAAGCACCAGAAGGAATATCAGTAATTGCTTCAGGATGAACATCAGACACATCACCAGGAGGAACAACAAAAGCACCACCAGGAGGAACATCAGAAGGCCCACCAGAAGGAATATGAGAACCAGCAGCCACAGCTACTTCAGCCAACTTAAGTAGTGCATCCAGATCCACACCTTTCTCTCCCCCAGCTTCCTGATCAGACTTACTCACTAATTTTCTCTTCTTAAGTAGCACTATCATTTCCTTTAACTTGTTGACCAGCTTGCCCACCATATTCCTGAATAGCACCTTGTGTTCCTTGAGTTCAGTTTCCAATGAAGTGACCCTTTGCATATCTCTTCCTAATTTAGCTCATGCATATCCTCAACTCTAACAAACTAAATCTTATCCTAGAATAACTATGACGATACCAAGACTAACTATACTACCAGTAGGAATGACCAGTAGTAACTATACTACTAACAATACCAGCAGGAATTATATACCTGCCAGTAGGAATTATGACTCTACCAGTAGGAACTACATACCTACTAGTATTACAATTTTAACTAAGTACTACAAATATTCCTAACACATTCCAATAACAACATTCCAACAATAATCCAATAACATTCCATCAATAGGCGACTCTGGCCAGGCACCATAGTTATAGCAAAGCCTAGAACAATGCTACCCTGGTCTAGGTAGGATACAAATGTCTATTCTTAGCTAGGCATCACGTTATAGCAAAGGATTGCTACCCTAGTCTAAGTCAACATCCTTCGCGTGTCTAACCTTACCTAGTCAACACATTAGCAATTCAAAAGAGTAGTGGCAGGTCCAAAAATAGTTTGCACTCACATTTACTTCCAATAAACACGTAAAGCATTCACTCACCAAATCAAATATTCCAATCAACAGTCATTCTCAAATAACGTTCACATATCCAATTATGGTTAGTTAAAACCAACATGTATTCTCCCCCAAAATAGTATGAAAACCTTTTAAAGGAGGGCCTATGAACTCACCTTAGCCACAGAAATGCACTATTCACTACTAACACGACTGGCATCTAAAGCCAATCTCCATGACATCTAGAAGAAGGTGCGGAGAGTACGATAGAAAAGAAACAACGCAACCTAATGCGTATACAATTATCTTAAAATACGGCTCATATGATGACGAAGTCGATAAAAGATAATGTGTCGTAGTTTTCGTGGAGTTATTCGTGTTATTACTTTCAAAAGTCCATTATCCTTCTCAAAAGTTTAGTATTGACGTTTCGTGTGGTGGTAAGAAACATAGACACGATGTACAACTCACGCGAAAGAGGAGAAGACGTTGATATAGTCGAGACATACTAACTAGAACGCACACCGAAGAGGAAAAGACATTGACAAAGTCAAGAAGTACCGACAATGCTCAAGCTAGTCAAAGAGGACTAGGAAATAACGACAACTATTTATGTAATATAAATAGGTTAACTTTCGGTAATTTTCCCATAATCCCAAACGTACATGTTTATAATAAAAGATAAGTTTCCATTATGACTTTAATAAATTGTATTCTATAAACAAAATTTCCCAACAAGTTTATAGAAGTTATCTTGTATTTATAAAACACGAGTTACTATCTTAGTTAATAAGGGTTTATAATTAAATAAAACCATATCCGTCAACAATATATAGCTAAATATCTTGTTATTAATTAATATATGACAATTAAATATTTAGGCTCGTCGCGAATCAAATATATTAAATTCATTCCGAGTCTAATATATTGTACTCGTTTAAGTCCGAATTGTTCAATAGTCCAACTTATAAACAATAACTTAAGTATCAAGTGTTACTCAAAATTTATAATTCGTAGTTGAACCTCATAACGTATTCGTAATATCCGATATAAATTATTAATCACCTATTCAATCCTTATTGTTCATCACACCATTTTATAAATAACTTGTTCATTATTTGCTCGAGTCTAATACCTTTTATCCCGATAGTTTTATTCTGGTATCATCGCATATTTAATTCATAAAGTTTTCCAAATTTACACATTGACTTATTACAAGTTAACTGTTTAATTTATATCATTTAAGCATTTCTTTAGTTTCGATATTCCATGACAACGACAACTTACGACTCAACCAACACTTTCCGAGACTAAATCAAAAACAATATAACTCAACTAAGCATAAATAAAATAAATCAACGTCTCCGTGACTCCCATGAGTCACGGCTCGACTCCAACAAGCTTACATAGCTCACGGTTAACCAAACACCAATCCATATCCGAATCCAACTCAAAAACCGTACGTGAACACAAACTTAACAACAACAATAATATTATCACAGTCAAACCCAAATCGGGAAGCTGTAACCAAGGGAGACTCGTCCCGTGACCAAAACAGGACCACCAACATATACCAATCTGACCCACCCCACTGAGTTGGCCCGACTCACTGAGTCGACCCGACTCTCTGAGTCAACTCGGAACCCAAATGGGTTTTATGACCTAACCGCAACTATCCCAAATCAAACCAAACAATCTAAGCTATCCTAACACGAACACAGATTCTTTTAGTCATACTAACGGACCCAAACACTCCCTTGAACCTGTTCTTACAAGTCTTACCACACGAAACATACCAAACTTGTTTTAACAGTTTTTATTAACCATTTCTTAAAACGTGCTTATCATGTTTATTAGTTTTTATATCCACAAATATCAACATAATCATTATAACCGGTTGGTCAAAACAGAAAAAAAAATATATAAATGAAACGGGTTTGTTTTTACCGAGAGTATGAGAGAAAGACGAGGAGCAGTGGAGGTGTCTTTTACGAGTACAACTCGTAACCATCCAAGCACGAACCCTTAATAATCATTAACAATAAAAACTTAATATCCGAACTATACAAACTCAGATCTAGGGTGTGTGGAGCATTTTCTAGACGCGTGTGGTACGAAAAACATAACCACAAGGACTTGATGTAACGTTTGGGTGTCGCGGTGTAACATGGGGTGGTGGCCGAAAGTTGGCCGGAAAGTGTGACGGCGCCGAAACCCTAGGAGGGTGGCCGGAAAATACTAGAGAGAAAGAGATTTATGTGTGAGAAAATGTGTGTTAAAATGAGAGGTGTGGGAAATGGGGAAGTATTTATACTTCCAGGAGGGACCAAAGGTGTAATTAGACCAAAGAGGGAGGGTCGGCGGTGAAACTATCGAAAGGACCAGTTTTGTAACTTTCTCAATCTTTTGAAATATTAGATTCAGGACTCGTTTAGATTAGAAAACGATGGATTCTTGACCCGGGAATTACACCAACGCGTTCATTATAATATTTCCGATAAAAATGATTATAGATACGTCTCGTATCTCAAATCAGAGGGAAAGGTCACTCTAATCGTCGTTTCTCCATTTGAGGCGCATCAGGAGAATTACGAGTTGTCACAGCCTCACCTCCTTAAAAGGAATCGCGTCCTCGCGATTCAATTCAAATTGCCCATTAAGGTCTAAAAGAGGTGAGTATATACGCACGAGGATTCACCTTCACGTTCCCTACGTGTATTTAGGATTTCTTTGAGAGTTTCGACAAACTTCGTAGATAGGGATGCGACTTTACTAAAGTCGTTTGACATCACGGTCTACAATTTCGATATGTCAACAAGGTTTACACGTTCCAAGATTTGGATCTCTCAAAGGAATAACAACTGCCTCATCGGCAAGTGATTTCATCATACTACGCACGAAATGTCAGGAATACTGCTGAGTCTTGACGGTAGCTGTAGCAACCCGTAATTTTTCATAAGGTAAAATGACTATTTTATCGTTTGACTTTTTAAAGTTGACCTTTGACTTTGACTTTTGACTTTTACCGTAACGTAAAAGCAAATACGATAACCAGTAGTAACTGGTAATTTTCCTTGTGACCAACACAAGACTACGATAAGTTTATATGTTCAAAATACTCTACTTTCATCAATAGTCATATTTTATATGAACTATTGCCACCTTGTTAGTTTTACGTAAATATTTTACTCTTTACGTAATACGCGTGCCCGAACCTACATTATTAGGTTTTAACAACATAAATGCACTCAATTAGACTTATCACACATTTAGTATACCTAGTTGCAGTATATTGATAACTTTTAACATTTTCATAAGTATTTCATTTTTACGTTACCCGATTTTATGTTTCGTGACTTAAGGGTTAAACATTAGTAATTACCGGGACCAAACTACACCTCATAAACTAAATTTTATCACAAATAAAACACACTACCACCTCATATGAGAGGTGGCATGTACATGCATACCACAAGGTCATGTGGCCTTCTCTTAACCCACCAACTCTTACACACCAATCCTTATGTCTCCCACTTGAGATAACTTCATCACAATCTCAACTTTTACATGCAAAATCAATCAAAACACTCTCCTTCACCCTCCATGGTCGTTCAACCCCCTCCTCTATCAGAAAGATGAAGGCCTAAGTGAGCTCTACATAGTCCAAGTGTTGTTTTAGTGATTCCATGGTTAGATTTGGAGTTATTCAAGTGTTAGGGGCTGAGATAAAGGGGATTATTTGGTGATTAACAAGGTTTAAAATCAAGTGGGTTGAAGATTCAAGACAAGGATTAGAGATTAGAAGGGTTAAGGGTTGAATTGTTCTTTTGGTACTAGTAACTTTTAATCCTATCCTTTGTAAGATTCATGTTTATTTTCTTGTCATTCAATATGATTTTAATAATCTCTATAATTATTTGATGTAATTTGATATAAGTAATATATGTAATATGGCTTAATTGATGTTGTACATGAGGTTGTGACCATAAAAACAAGCTAAAACAAGTCCTAGGTAAGTTCTATGAACATGAATTCTGAAACAGTCCCAAAGATAGATTAAACTAATCATCTCAGTAAACCTTGAGATTAATCCAGTAAGATAGGCTTTTAGAACTATGTCTTACGGTCGTTTCACCGGGTGGCGAACCTCATAACTCCTCCCGATGAGTAAATGAGAGCCAAAATGGCAAAACATGTCAAAATCTGCACACCAGATTTCATTTGGGAAGAGCACATGGTTCTGTTCATTTCTGGAAGTCGGCTTAGCTTTATGAAATCTATCCAAGACCTAAACTTGAAGTTTGGCGAAAGCCGCATGTCAAAACAAGTTGTAGAACTCAACTTATGGTCATTTTGGCATGACTGAATGTGCAGCTAAACTTTCTGCAATGAAATATAAGTATATACTTGTAATTAGACTATTGATATAAATAAACTTTAGACCTTAGACTTAATTAAGCTTAAGAAGCTGTTAGATAATATAAAAATATGAACTTGGACTTTTGAATCACTTAAAAAGGACTTGCGGTTAAAAAGTTATGCTTAGTTAAGTTTTACTAGATGAAAATATAGTGTTGGAAAAAAAGCTTGCTGATACGATTTTAAATCACGATTTTGACCCTTTTCTGGTCTGACTCAGCAAAAGTGTAAAACACGAAAGTTGTTCTGAATGACTTTTTCTACAAAAAATCGGGTGCACATAAGCAGAAAGTGAACGACAAAACCTAAAAACGGCAAAAACTAAGCTGACCTGTTGTTGACTAGAAAACAACCTTAGTGAGAACTTTAAGTGATATATTGATCATTTGAGGCTAATATAAAGCAAGGATTGATTCAAGATTGTTGTCTTGAGGTTTTCTAACTTAGACACATCCCTAATATGGTCTTAATTATTATTGCTTAACCATAACTTAGCCGCACAGCCAGTATAAGTCTAATGACCGAAACTTGTTTTTAAAACTTGTTCACTAGACTTTGACAAACTAAGTAAATAACCATATGACATGTTAAACTACTTCACGACCCCTTGATTTTGAAAGCCCGAACGATGGTATGAGATTATTTATGAAAGGGCTATAAGCCAAACAATATTAAAGGAATACTTTAACTTAAGGATTCATGTACAACAATATAAGCCAACAAACTACATATACTTGTACACTTATATTGTACAATATACTAAAACACGAATACTATGTTGTCTTAGGTAATCATTAAAGATCGTGGTCTTGCCATACTATATTGTTGACATACAATATATCGTTACACTCCGCTGCTGATCACTACTATGAGTTCATAGCCCCACTTTCTATTACTTAATTTTTTTACAAACCCTTGGGGGAAATACATGCTTTATTTTAAATCAAACACATTGCTTTCAAACAATACGCTTATCTGAATGTATTATTTGCACTAAGTACCACTATTGCGAATCTTAAGTCCCTATTATCATGAACCATTAATCACTTGCGAGTGAACGCAAATATTGTGGATAGGCCTATCGGGATTGACGAATCCCGTTTGTGTTGACCGGGTAGGAAAAAAACGCACTATATTTGAAGATCTATAGGTTTATTGGCAAATTACCTATTAGGGCAACTGTTACTATTATATCAATTTCTATTAACAAGCTGTTAACGTTTAGGTGTCATGAGCTTAGTGCAATAATATCTGTTTTGTTTTCAACATTATGGGTGTATAACAACGTAACCCACACAAACATTATGAATTCAAATACTTAACTATAAACTCTATGAATTCACTCAACCTTTGTGTTGACAGGTTTAAGCATGTATTTCAAGTCCATATTGTACGAGGATGGCACGGAGGAGCACGGATACTCAAGAAGGCTATAAATTTTATTATCATTCAAAAACCCATTTAATGTATTTTGTAAACCGTGAAACTACTAGGACCTCATTTTTGTAAACTCTGATATTTATATAAATCGAATGATAAATCCTTTTAAAACGACTCCATTAGAGTTTGTTTTCTATTGTTATGACTGTTGTGCCATGAAGTAACACCCAGTTTGACTTCCGTTGCGTATCACGAAATTAGGGGTGTTACAGGTTGGTATCAGAGCCTTAATTATAAAGAAACGGGTCTAATTGTGACGTAAACTATAACTACTTTTACAAAAAAAAAACATTTTATAGCCTTTTGTTCTCCGTGCCTTCCATCCTCTAGACGATTATGTGACTTTTAAGCATTTTAAGCTACACAAACATACTAGTATATTGATATATACACTCGACATAATTTCAATCATAAATGATGTACTAAACATATCTGTGTATACCCATTTCTAAGGCATTATGGCACAATCATATTTTCCCAATCTCCCAATCATGCATCTACTCGTGCATTTTAGGATTACGAAACTTTATCCAAGACATTGTAACTGATTACAATGGTCTTTCCTACTTCCCACAAATTGTGAGATACAATGGTCTCATTCATTTTTCAGACACTGTAAATCCTACAGTGGTCTCTATTACATTCTCAGACACTGTAAATCCTTCAGTGGTCTCAATTACATTCACAGACACTGTAAATGAAGCAATTAACTCATTTATTCCTTAGATATTGTGAGTTACAAAATGATCTCTCCATCATATCTTAAGACATTGTGAGTTACACAATGATCTCTCCATCATTCTCAAGATATTGTGAGTTACACAATGATCTCTTCATCATTTCTTAAGATATTATGAGTTACACAATGATCTCTCCATTATTTCTCAAGACATTGTAAGTTACGCAAGGATCTCTCCATCATTTCTCAAGACATTGTGAGTTACACAATGGTCTAAATTTACTTCACAGACATTTTAAGTTATACAAAGTCTCTAGAAATTATCTTATAAAACCTTATATGATATTGTTTTACATAAAACCCGTCACAATCTATCAATTTCTCTAATGGAAATACAAGAAATGAGATTTCTATAGGACAAACTGATTCATCATCTACAAAAGATGAAGTTCATCAACTTTCTATATATTCATCAAAGTTCCATTCTGAAACCTTCATTGTTAAAAGTTCGTGATTCTAGCCAAGTATGGACTATTTTAGAATTACTTAAAACTTCCTTTCCATACGTATCTACCCATACTATCTTCTATGCAATGAAATTTGAAAACATAGGTTACAAGTCTTGTATGGCCGGGACTTGCAACTGAATGGTTTGATATCGCCTTTGCTTTGTGGATATTTTCTCAAAAACTATGGACATATCAAGAGTATACCTAATTTAGGTATTTGGAAAATTTATCGAACCTCGGCTAAATATAGTCTAGTCACCTATATTTAGCCTAGGGACAGTGGAACATAGTCTGACTAAATATGTTCGACTTAAATTTTTCAAACACCGAAAATAGTTATACAAGGGTTATATTCAGGTTAATTTCCTACTTAAACGCGATAAACCACCAGAATTCATTTTAAAGATATAGAGACACGATAGTATCTTACCACTCAGTGAGATCTTAACACTTATTTATACTACCTAATTTCATTCTTGAAAGTTTTCATTTATGAAATAATCCTAACTACTATCTTGGGATAGTCATCAAATCTTCTCATCATTTCTTAGAAGTACTAGCCTGTTTAGGTTTCAAGGCTATCATTCCGCCATAATCCTTTACAATCCATTTATGATTTTAAAAGCAAACTTGACATCTCTACCAATGGTAAGCGTACACTACACTCTTCTAATCGTCAACATATCACATCATTATCTGAACCCCATTCTAAGTCGGTATGTAAAACTTCACAGTATCACGTTTCTTTCAAACACTAGTAGACATAAACACTATACAAAATAGCCTTCATCTCGAAACCACCTAAGACATGATCAACTTTGGAAATGGTTTGGATAACCACTTGCCACTAGCAAGACTTTCCTACAATGACAATTATCACATCATTATAAACCATTTCACATCAATAATATCTTACACCTTTGACTAACAATAGTTACCCTAACAACAACAAAACTATTCCATTTGAGACACTATATAGAAGAAAGTGTCAGTCAACCATTTGCTGGACTAAGGTGTTCAAAGATCACCCACGAAACAACTAAGGAAACCATACAAATACAAATTTGGCTGCATGTTGTACACTATCACTAGAAACAAAAATTACATAGATGTAAGACGTTAAAATTTAACAAAAAATCCATGTTAGAAATTAAGTTTTTGTTGAAAGCCTCGATACAATAAGATATGATTCATTTTGAGAAACGGGAAAAGCCAAACCTGAGGTATATTGGACTCTGTAAGATTTTAACAAAACCCTTTAGATTATCAACTTAAGCCAATACCAAAAACGTAGAATGGTATATAACACATTCTATGACCAGAAACTTGAGAACGCAAAGATTAGAATTCGGCGCATACACCCACATTTTTCTAGACGCTTCAACATCGGATAACGCACACTGAATTCCGGGACGGAATTCCCTTGAGGGGTAGAGACTGTAGCAACCCGTAATTTTTCATAAGGTAAAATGACTATTTTACCCTTTGACTTTTTATAGCTGACCTTTGACTTTGACTTTTGACTATTTTACTTTTACCGTAACGTAAAAGCAAATACGATAACCGGTAGTAACTGGTAATTTTCCTTGTGATCAACACAAGACTACGATAAGTCTATATGTTCAAAATACTCTACTTTCATCAATAGTTATATTTTATATGAACTATTGCACCTTGTTAGTTTTACGTAAATATTTTACTCTTTACGTAATACGCGTGCCCGAACCTACGTTATTAGGTTTTAACAACATAAATGCACTCAATTAGACTTATCACACATTTAATATAGCTAGTTGCAGTATGTTGATAAGTTTTAACATTTTCGTAAGTATTTCATTTTTACGTTACCCGATTTTAAGTTTCGTGACTTAAGGGTTAAACATTAGTAATTACCGGGACCAAACTACACCTCATAAACTAAATTTTATCACAAATAAAACACACTACCACCTCATATGAGAGGTGGCATGTACATGCATACCACAAGGCCATCTGGCCTTCTCTTAACCCACCAACTCTTACACACCACTCCTTATGTCTCCCACTTAAGATAACTTCATCACAATCTCAACTTTTACATGCAAAATCAATCAAAACCCTCTCCTTCACCCTCCATGGTCGTTCAACCCCCTCCTCCATCACCATCATCCACTTTGATTCACACAATAAGTTACACAAGAAAGATGAAGGCCTAAGTGAGCTCTACATACTCCAAGTGTTGTTTTAGTGATTCCATGGTTAGATTTGGAGTTATTCAAGTGTTAGGGGCTGAGATAAAGGGGATTATTTGGTGATTAACAAGGTTTAAAATCAAGTGGGTTGAAGATTCATACAAGGATTAGAGATTAGAAGGGTTAAGGGTTGAATTGTTCTTGTGGTACTAGTAACTTTTCATCCTATCCTTTGTAAGATTCATGTTTATTTTCTTGTCATTCAATATGATTTTAATAATCTCTATAATTATTTGATGTAATTTGATATAAGTAGTATATGTAATATGGCTTAATAGATGTTGTACATGAGGTTGTGACCATAAAAACAAGCTAAAACAAGTCCTAGGTAAGTTCTATGAACATGAATTCTGAAACAGTCCCAAAGATTGATTAAACTAATCATCTCAGTAAACCTTGAGATTAATCCAGTAAGATAGGCTTTTAGAACTATGTCTTACGGTCGTTTCTCCGGGTGGCGCACCTCATAACTCCTCCCGATGAGTAAATGAGAGCCAAAATGGCAGAACATGTCAAAATCCGAACACCAGATTTCATTTGGGAAAAGCCCATGGTTTTGTTCATTTCTGGAAGTCGACTCAGTTTTATGAAATGTAGCCAAGACCTAAAATTGAAGTTTGGTGAAAGCCGCGTGTCAAAAAAAGTTTTAGAACTAAACTTATGGTCGTTTTGGCAGGACTGAATGTGCAGCCAAACTTTCTGCAATGAAATATAAGTATATACTTGTAATTAGACTATTTATATAAATAAAGTTTGGACCTTAGACTTAATTAAGCTTAAGAAGCTGTTAGAGAATATAAAAATATGAACTTGGGCTTTTGAATCACTTAAAAAGGACTTGTGGTTAAAAAGTTATGCCTAGTTAAGTTTTACTAGAAGAAAATATAGTGTTGGAACAAAAGCTTACTGATACGATTTTAAATCATGATTTTGACCCTTTTCTGCTCCGAATCAGCAAAAGTGTAAACACGAAAGTTGTTCAGAATGACTTTTTCTACAAAAACTCAGAAGCACATAAGCAGAAAGTGAACAAGAAAACCTAAAAACGGCAAAAATTAGGCTGACCTGTTGTTGACTAGAAAACAACCTTAGTGAGAACTTTATGTGATATATTGATCATCTGAGGCTAATATAAAGCCAAGATTGAGTCAAGATTGTTGTCTTGAGGTTGTCTAACTTTGACACATCCCTAATATGGTCTTAATTATTATTGCTTAACCATAACTTAGCCGCACAGCTAGTATAAGTCTAATGACCGAAACTTGTTTTTAAAACTTGTTCACTAGACTTTGACAAACTAAGTAAATGACCATATGACATGTTAAACTATTTCACAACCTCTTGATTTTGATAGCCCGAACGATTGTACGAGATTATTTATAAAAGGGCTATAAGCCAAACAACATTTAAGGAATACTTTAACTTAAGGATTCATGTACAACATCATAAGCCAACAAACTACATATACTTGTACACTTATATCGTACGATATAATAAAACACGAATACTATTCTTTCTTAGGTAATCGTTAAAGGTCGTGGTCTTGCCATACTCTATTGTTGACATACAATATATCGTTACACTCCGCAGCTGATCACTACTGTGAGTTCATAGTCCCACTTTCTATTACTTAATTTTTTTTATAAACCCTTGGGGGAAATACATGCTTTATTTTAAATTGAACACATTGCTTTCAAACTATATGCTTATCTGAATGTATTATTTGCACTAAGTACCACTATTGCCAATCTTAAGTCCCTATTATCATGAACCATTAATCACTTGCGACTGAACGCGAATATTGTTGATAGCCCTATTGGGATTGACGAATCCCGTTTGTGTTGACCAGGTAGGCAAACAAACGCACTATATTTGAAGATCTATAGGTTTATTGGCAAATTAACTATTAGGGCAACTGTTACTATTATATCAATTTCTATTGACAAGCTATTAACGTTTAGGTGTCATGAGCTTAGTGCAATAATACCTGTTTTGTTTTCAACATTATGGGTGTATAACAACGTAACCCACACAAACATTATGTGTTCAAATACTTAACTATAAACTCTATGAATTCACTCAACCTTTGCGTTGACAGTTTTAAGCATGTATTTCAGGTACATATTGTACGAGGCTGGCACGGAGGAGCACGGATACTCAAGAAGGCTATAAATTTTATTATCATTCGAAAACCCATTTAGTGTATTTTTTAAACTGTGAAACTACTAGGACCTCATTTTTGTAAACTATGATATTTATATAAATCGAATGATAAATCCTTTTAAAACGACTCCATTAGAGTTCGTTTTCTATTGTTATGACTGTTGTGCCATGAAGTAACACCCAGTTTGAATTCCATTGCATATCACGAAATTGGGGGTGTTACAGTAGCTCAAGGCTCTGAGCTGCTGGTCTAACTCTAGCAAGGAGTTTGAAAAGATTGATATAGCGAGGATTAAGCTTTTCACATTTACTAAATGCTTCACACATTTTCATGGTGAATCTCTAAGCTTAATCTAGGCTATATCCGGGGATTCAAGAGAGTTACATCATCCGTGTCTTCTATTCGCGAGTAGCTTGCATGTCCATCTCGCCTTCAAACGTTCTCCTCGACAGGTTCTCGAATAGGTTCGGGGTCGGTAAGTTGGGTATTTCCATTTCTACCCAAAAATCGGGATCGACACTCATTGACCATATAGGGTCTCTTACGGTGCCTTTGAGGTATTGAAGCGATAGGTATGGTTATAGGAGAATTTGGACAACGGAAGGTGTCTATCCCAGCCATTGCTAACTCGATAGACACGCGACATGTCTACTAATGCTCGGATGATTTCTTCACTTCGGCCATCAGTCTGGAGATGATATACTTCATGCATTACCGAATCTGTTCTCTCGGCTCCAGGAAGTAATAGGAGAAACATGGGTGTGAGGAGGTTGCCATGCTCGGAAGGATAAAAATCAGCACCTCCTGATGCACACGATCTTCTTTACGTATGAAGAAATCTATTTGCTTAACCCAGACCTTCATATCGCACTTCCTGCTTACAGAGGATCGGAAGGAGTTGAAGGTTGAGAAAGAAGGATCAGATGTGTACGATAGAATGAACCCCAGATAGAGAAACCAGACCAAGGGGATATTCCCCTTTCGGTTGGAGTTCTACTGTGGGAAAGAAAGTAAGGAGTTAGAGCTCGGAAGTGAGAACTAGCTCATAGGAGCGAAGCCACTCGACTAGAGGGAGAGGAATGAGTACTCTATTTCTCCTCCTTAAAAGAAGATATAGGGATTCCCCAGTACTGCTGCAACTATAGGAGGAGAGAAGAGCAAGGTCGTCCATACTTTCCATCTTGCTGAATAGTGAGAGGTGAATAGGTTGGGTAGGATTACCAACAACCACTCAGGTAGAGGTGCGGGATCTTCTTCTGAGGTTTTGTCCATGGCGTAGATTATCGATCGTTAAGAGGGTAGTTAGGATAGCCGATATATTCAAAAGACAAATGAAGAATTAGGCGTCAGCTCCAAGGATCGCGGTTTAGGTTACTCCTTAAGATTTCAAGATTTTCGTTGAGCACAGAATCTCTACTGGACGGGAAGTTTAGCAAGTTCAGAGTACGACTCTGAAGGAGAGTGTTAATTACTAACAACAATCAAACGATTGACTCATTAGTGCACTTAATACTTACGCAGAAAGGTACAATATTCGTATCCAAAGTCATAATTTCCAAAATATGTTCGACTACCAATCGATATCAAATCAAATTCTAAATACGAGTAGATGTCAATGGCTTTAAGTAGATATGCTAAGGAATGTCGCATTGTTGGAGTGTAAGGTACAACACCGATAGGACAGCGTAGGTAGTACAAAAATCAGTAGTATGATGTCAGCAGACTATCATTGATAAAACAACATCGAGAGTTCAACGTAGTTAGGGCAATATCAATGGAACAACATCAGCAGGATAACCTCGGTAAATAACTTCAAATAAGCATCGTCGTTAGGACGTTATCGATAGGAATACCTCAATAGAGGATAAGGTACAACACCAACAACACGTAAGGTATAACCTTCTGAGAGTTGTTGATGAAGCAACGTCGTTTAAATCAATATCGAGCGAATGGTAATGTTTCGAAAGATTAAACAACAATCGATTCGAGATGAGGCTTGAGGTAGAATCATATGTAATAGGATTACCAACGAAACAAAGCTGAATGACAAATCCAATAAGATTACCAACGAAACAAGACCGAATGATGATTCAAGGCCGAATGACGATTCGAGGTCGAATGACAGTTCAAGGCCGAATGACGGTTCAAGGTCGAATGATGGTTCAAGGTCAAATGACGGTTCAAGGTCGAATGATGATTCAAGGTCGAATGATGATTCGAGGTTGAATGATGATTTGAAATGATTACGCTAAATGTATACACATTGATAGTACGTAAGGAAAGCGTCAAGAGAACAACATCGATCGGAAAACATCGATCAAAGATAAGGCTTGGGGTAGAGGCGTCTGTAACAAGACCATAACAAAATGAGGCTACGGGAATAAGCAAATCTAAATTCAAAATAGCCTATACCAAATCCAAAATTCAAATAAGATCGGCAAGGCTTATGATAATAAGCAACTCGAATTTAAATGGTGCCAATCGGGTCTAACCCGACCCTAAGGTGAACTACGCTCGACGACGACCAACAGGAATTCCATATAAGCAGAGTATAGCGGCGCCATAAGAATATTATTCGTGAGGTGTTGCGATGCCAATGTGTTATGTGTGAGTGCAGGCTTTCGTGATGTTCACAGTGTGTGTGTGTCCACCTAAAGCTCATCATTACTAAAACCAATCTCTAACCCAGAAATAATTATGTTATAACTACTCCCAGTATCGCAAAATTCACCTCTGAGTTGGACATCGGTGATCATTCCATGTCCCAATAGCCCTTGCTGAATATAGATGATCAGTCCATATTCATCCGAGGTTCAATGAATATTGATATACGTGACTTAGTTATACTAGCACCATGTCCTCTACATCCCAAAATCATTCCCAAGGCTACTACTAGTGGTTACTACTAGTGTGCAAGCTCTAAATCAAATAATGAGATTACGTAAGGAAATTGCATAACTCTGTGAAAGGCATAGTACATGCATAAGAATGAGGGCATGCTTATAGTGCGTGCATAAGCATGTGGAAATACTTATGGTGAAATAATAAAATAGGTGAACTTAAATCGTCTACTAGCAGGGCACACGTTCAACCAGTGTCCCATCAAATAATTCATCAAATAAGCCATAAACATCTCATCAATTATCTCATCAATCAATTCGTCTAGTGTGTTCTCAATCATCCAATCATTTAAATCCTTAAACAAAATCATACGTGAGGCGTCAGCTTAGCATGCAGGCACGTGGCTGTCATAGGGTTGAGTTTTCGTGAAAGTGGTTATAGTCTGGGTTTTGAAAATTGGCCAGTTCTCTATAAATTTGGCTCTTATACCAATCTGTAACACCCCCAAAATACGGTCCAGCGGAAGCATACAAACCTTGGGGTGCTACCATCTTGGTATCACAACATAAGGTACAAAGAATGGTTTTTATTCCATTCGATTAGAATAAGATTCATTAATAAAAACATGGGAAAATTGGTCAAATAGACCGCGCGCCCTGATGCATATCACTTTCTAGACCACTTTTATTTTTAATTTGAAAATAAACCGAGGGAAACCGTTGTCATTGGGCAACTCATCGACATTGCGACAAGTGTCCCGTATGTGTAAGGTATTGTTTTTTGGGCAACTAAAAAGCGGTGGGCAACCGTATACTTTTAAATAGCGTTCTATCGTCATTTTACGTTAGACAAAAAAGTACACGTTTGAATAGTAAAAGTACAATATCCATTAATTAAGAGATTTCAAAATCCAAAAGTCACTGACCAATAAAGCATCCATAGTTATCGGTTTTCTCTTGCTTCTCGCAGTACTATTTTCACAAATCAAACCGTCTTCTTCGTCAGCCCCCTATCTTCCTTGTAACGTCAGTTATGTCACCATCTTTAAAGCTACAGTGTTGATTGCAAACCACATTCGATTGATCAAGTTTTAAAAAAATGTTCCCAAATATGGTACGTAAATATTGTTCTCGTTGTTTATTACAAATGATTATTTCCAATTGGTTCTGTGTTATAATAAATCGTTTTTGTTATTCGATGAATAGCTATGTTAGATAGGTGTTAATTCCATTTTATAATCCGTTGCTCTTTTTTATGTGTATCTGATTCGTAATTATGTAGGGTGTGATACCTTAGATGTCATTAGTTAAGTATGTAACATTACTTGGTTCATTAAAAAATTTAGTGGCAGTTTGTAGACTAATAAGGAGTGGTTTTTTCATCAAAAGCTATCTGATCCTCTGTACTTTGAAACACCAAAGTTGGATCTGCAATCCCTTTACCCTTTCCAATATCAGTTTGAGTAACTACATCTTTCTGCACAGGTTCACCAATGTTTAGAGTCTTAGCAATAGGTCTAGGTGCAGGGATAGGGTGAGATTGCTTTTGGTTGACCAATTGTATGAAAATCTCATAGTCAGCCTTTTTTGGTTTTGGTGTTGGTGTTATTGATGTGGTTATAATTGTAGCAATGGTTGCCTATGCAGTGGAAACGTCTGAACTGGCAGTGGGTATAATAATAGCAGCAGTGGTTACTCCAATACTAGCGGTGGATGCATCAATACTGGAAGTGGTTGCCTGCACCCCTTCATTCTCCTTTTCTTCAACTGCAGCCTTTAAAGAATCATCTTGACTCTTGAGGTTTGGAAAATTTATGTTTCCTAGTGAATAATATGAGTAACTAATGAAATTTTGAGTTTAGTATTGCAATTAAGTCTAGTTAGAGTATACATAATATCGAGATTGGCTATTATTTTGATTATTTATGTTTTCACAAATGATATCATAAAATCATAACATAAAATTTGATGCAGTAATCTAGTACCTTGTTAATTAGATAAATATTTATTACCTTACATACCTAATCAGTCCAAAATGGCACATTCTTAAACATATACAAAACACATTCATAATCCTAAAAATCATCAGCATCAGCTGCAACTCCTTTGAGTCTATTGATAAGATTTTTGGCACATTCAACCATCTCTTGATACTTAGCTTTGACAACAACATTATGATCTTTCAAAATCTTAAAACGGGTTTGCATCTCTTCATACTTCGCTTCAGCATCAACATTATAATCTTTGTAAATCTTAAAATCAGCTATCGCCTCTTCACACGTTGCTTCCAAATTAGCATTATCATCTTCGATCCTCTTGAAACGCGCTTTCATATCTTCATACTCACATTCATACTCTGGAAGTTGTTCAATCATTCTCTTCCTCTTATCAATCAGCTCTTGTTTCTCTCTAAAATTTCCTTCTATTGGGAAAGTCTTTCCCGGCTCACAAGCAATTACCATTCTCTTGAAACGGTCTATCATGTCTTTAAATAAAGAATCGTGCACATTAGTACAATTCGGAGTGCATGTACCATCTTGACACAAAGAACACGCCATTTCGTAAATGATTGTGATGATTGATAATATAATTGATCTAAATGTCAATTGACTAAAATATCACAGTAGAAGTGAAAGGTAAATTTCACAAATGAAAAGGTGTTTTTAGTTTTTGTGTAGACAGCTGTATTATTTATTGACAATTTGAATTGGTGTATAGTGTGAATAATCCAAACTAACTGTAATAATTGGTGTTTGCAAATGGGTTTTTTTTTTGTCACAAAGAGTTAGAGTATCAGTGGCCTTTGCATTTTACTTTTTTTGACTTTTTTTGTGAACTCTAGCATTTGGCTATTTTGTTTTCACTTTTCACCTGTTTACTGGTAAGTATGTCAGTTGCTTTTTGGGAAATGGTTTTTGTATTTTTAAATCAAATTAATAATCTTCAACTATCAACATCCACACATTCCTCGAGCATTACCAATGCATCAAGTCATAAAAGACTTGATGCATTGAACACAATTAAATGGGAATTGATACTTACACCACATTTTTTGATTCATTCACCACCATGTATGCATTACAGTATTGTACAGTACAATACTGTAATGCATAAATGGTGGTGAATGAATTAAAAAATGTGGTGTGAGTATCACCTCCCCAATTAAATGGTTGAGGTAAAAAGCTTTTGCAAAACCAACTACTCCACTGCAAAAAGCATTTGCATATTTAATGTTGGGTGAAAAATGAAAATTTATAAATACAAAAGCTTTTTGACAATAGCTTCAAACACTTGAAGTCTTTACTAGTGTTTTTGTAAAAAGTCTTCTTCAAAGTTATTGCCACAATGGAACAAGTCATTTGAATATCTTATTAGAATAGTAAAAAAGTCTTTCACCAAGTTAAAGTGTTTCACCAAGTTGCGATTGCGGATGCTTACACTTTCATCGAAGAATCCAAATAAAAAAATCGTTGTCCTTTTCTTCTTTTTTATAAACAAATCCAGGTTTGTTGTACTCCCCCGTATGTACTTTGTTACCTTATTCGTTCATATATTTATAGAGTACATGAATATAAATAACTGTGCAGCTTTATATTTTATATTCTATTATTAAAAATTTATTTAATTAAAAGTTATTGAAATTGTTATTAGGGTTTATGTTTTATAGGACATGGCGGAAACCAAAGAAGTCATATTTAAAGTGCACCACAACGGGAAATTTGAATTTCAGCCACTCCGCTATGTAGGCGGTCTCCTTGCTGATGTCTGGTGTTTTAGCTCCACCAGGGTTGCATTTACCAGGGTGCTTGATCATGTTTTGAATGATATTGGAGGGGAAAAATGGGCTTTATTTTATGCTGCACCAAATAAGGCACTAGAAGATGGTTTAACATTGTTGCACACAGACAATGACGTTCGACGAATGTATGACATTGCTGATGAGAATGGATCCATGGACGTCTACATTGTGCACGAGCTACAGGCTTTGTCACAATTTTATTTAAAAAACATGGTATGGCAGGAAGAGGACGCTGGCATGCAGTGCGGTAGTGCAACACCTTTCAAAAGAAGGAAGTTAACAAAGCGTGTTTCTATCACGAAAACTGAAAGAGGGTTCGAGATCATAGAAAAAAAGGGCTAGTGCACAAGGAATGGTTCCACCTGTTATGAATGTTTGTTTCCTTTAAAAAATAATTATGAGTTTATGCTGCCAACCATGCGATAGTGCTTCTATGCCAAACTTAGTGCTGTTAGGTTTATGCTGTTAAGCGTATCCTTTATGATCATATGGTTAAGAATTATGGTTGCCCGATCGTACAACAAGTATTGCCCAATGATGGCATTTAGTTACCCAGATTGCAAACTGGAAGGTGGCCTGAGGTTCAAACGAAATTGCCCAATAACTTTAACTTGATTGTCAGAATTTTCGTGTGTAGATACTAGATGACGATAACGGTTGCGTTTGCTCATTAGAATAGCACAATTGGGTATAAATACACCCAAAAATACTAACAACTGCTACAAGAGTTAAAACAGTTGTTTTGAAAGTACAAATTAATTTTGATTAAATTGGGGATAAAAAACCACAACATGGTTGCGTTTTTGGAGAAACCAAAGGAGGCTACATGGTTTGAACAAATTCTCAATTATATGCATATGTGAATACGCAACCACTGCTACAGTTTAAAAAACTACTGCTAGGGTCGCTCAAACCACCGCTAGTGTCGACGCAAATATCAACTTTGTTTATGTTTTCCAAATGACTAGTTGAAGTTCAAATTTTAAAAGTGAAATTTAAAGCGCGGATATGAATGATTTACTTCAGTTTGTCAAACGTGCTTAAGCAACATTTTCAAAACCAACAACAGATGTACAGACATAGCAAACTTTCAGTACAAAAAAGGATGATAATAAACCGATAAATTCAAACGGTTTGTAATTACGGATAAGTCTTATCCAAATACCAAAAAATGAGAGAAAATCTGCAAGTAAATATTGACGTTCCTTCCCTAGAAATTTTATGACAAATCCAGCAGGAAAAATAGATGCCCAGGAGCCTAGGCACGTGCCTACCCACAAAACAGTATTTGGAAATTAATTTTACCGCGTGCAAGAACAGTAAAATCCTCGCTTTAAATACGCGAGGTAAATAAAGGGAAAGCACATAAAAAAACAACCATTCCTCCACCAACAAAAAACAACAAAGAGAAGTTGAAAATGTTAACCCGTTGCCCACGCACCGTCGGTTCCAAAAAGCCCATACATAGCCTAAACCTTTACCCCCCAAAACAAAAACATAAGCGCAAAGCAGTTGCTGCGACAACTGAAACATGTTCTTAAATGACTACTAAAAACAATTTGTCGTTTCTAAGACGACAAAATTGACCTATCTCCGCGACCATTCACAACATTCCTTCAACCAAAACCCGTGTCCTTTGAGGTTTATGGAAGCTTGCCCTGACCATATGGCGTACCAAAGGTTGGAGTTTAAACCGATTAGACTCTCATTAGCCATTTGGGATGTTCAAAGTTCAGACAGTTCTTTCTTAACCTCGCTCTTCCCGAGCGGAAGAAGGAAGTATATCATGGGTATTGGGTCGAAGGAGTGGTAGAATGTGCAAAGAGAGGCAAACAACACGGCTGAAATTCCTGGTCTAAGTCCTCTGTTGATTGCAGCCCGGCCCCCGAAGCAAGTGTACGTCTACTAATCCTGGCATATCGGGTTGGATAGACTGGGTTAAAGGTAAAAATGACGAGCTTGCGAGCACTGGGATTAATTTTAGAGCAAACCACATAAATAATTCGTAAAAAAATCCCATGCTATCGTGTAGGGGATGATTGGTGTATTTTGTGACAGTTTTCTCTCCTCACTCCAATTCAAACCTATCACGTCAGCGTGTGGATGTATTTTTTCTGAATTATTTGTGGTTCTACCATTGCTCTAAAATAAAAGCTGCGCGGATTGGAAAAGCAACTCCACTAAAAGCTCTTCCAGTACCGCGCATAGGGGCGAATTTACACGGGAAACCCGTTGAGAAGCCTATCGAACTTCTGCAGGGAATCCCATATGAAAATACGGCCGCCCCAGGAGAACCAAACGACGGGAAATCCTTCAAGAAAATGATAGCAAACAAGAAGGAATCCACACTCACAATTAAGTCGCGTACCACTGCTAATGTAGTTTTTCACTGCTAGTATCATTGTGTCGGTTTAATATGTAACATTCTAGAATTTCTTGGGTAGGATGTTTTGTATTAGATAAGTATGCTAAGTATAATTATCTTGTATATTGTAAAGGACTCCTTAGCTTATAAAAGGAGGTCCAGGCTAGAGTTTGATATAACTTTTCGGCATATTTAGAGTCGATACACTTCAAGGTTGTAATCGCTAATACTATTCAGAGTATTCGTGTATTAATATTATTTCCAGGTGTTTTATAGACCATAAGTTATTGTAAAAACGTCAACATCTTCACTTTGACGTAAGCACATAACGCTTCAGGTTATTACATGTGTAGAGTGAGTTGATTATTTTAAGGTTTATGCGACTTTTCTAAGCGTCATAAAATGGTGTCGTGTCTAGATAGTAGATGACGATAACGGTTGCGTTTGCTGATTAGAATAGCACATTTGGGGATAAATACGTCCAAAAATACTAACAACTGCTACAAGAGTAAAACAGTTGTTTTGAAAGTACATATTAATTTGGATTCAATTGGGGATAAAGAAATAGAGTTACAACTGCTAGGGCAAAACATAGTTTAGACCCACACACATCATAATTCGCAACACCTAACAATCTGTTGCAATCAATTTCGAAATAAACATCAATGGTGCCCAACTCTTCTGCTGCAACTCACAACATGGTTGCGTTTTTGGAAAAACCAAAGGAGGCTACATGGATTGAACAAATTCTCAATTATATGCATATGTTAATACGCAACCACTGCTACAGTTTAACAAACCACTGCTAGGTTCGCTCAAACCACCGCTAGTGTCGACGCAAATATCAACTTTGTTTCTGTTTTTACAAAAAAGTCCTTGAAGTACAATATGGTTTTTTGCGAATTATGTGACAACTCGTAATTTCAGGTCATTTTATAAACTTTGAAAATTTTTTACTATTCATCTCGGGAATTTACTATTCATCGGTTACTATTCATCATTTTACTATTCATCGTTTTTGAAGTCGATATGATATTCTGAGAACGTATTTCAAAATTTTACTATTCACGAAACACTATTCATTCCCGGAGAAAAATCACTATTCATGATTCACTATTCATCATTTTTCGTAAACTAGGTTTACGAGTGTCAAATACGCGTAACCTTAATGGTTTAGCTGCGAATTCATGAACATATCATCGAGGACATTTCATATAGACTAGGATTAGTCTACATATCATTAGTAACATCATCATCATATTAGTTTATGCATGGTTTTGCATTTTTCATTAAACGCATAATTTCCTATTAAATAAACGCTATCGCGTAATCATTTATTTTGAACATTCGATCCGACACTTCCAAAAATAATCCTAATATATTTTTACACTCATTTTAAGACTATAAAAATTATATTATTAGTTTACCCGACGTTTTCAATTTATTTTGTATATAAATTGTTATGTATAAATATTTACGACGGTTTTCGTAAATACTGCTCGATAATTATTATTTCACTAAATTTTTGTAAGAAATGTATTTTTATAATTTTTATGACATCGATATATTTTATTTTGTTCCGTTAAAATTTATTTCTAGCTAACGCTACCCTAAATTCATATTTTAACTTACAACATACAAACTAATCATTCACATTTAAATACTTGCTCAATAAAAACACATTACTTTTTCTTCTCTTTTCTTCTTGTCGACAAAACAAGATGACACAACACTAATTGGGTACAAAAATATCAACTAGATACTTTACACATGTTATTTTTATTATAGTTTAATACAAAACACATTCATACATTATTGCAAAGGTGTAAATCAAAGATATTCTCTCCATTTTTATTTCTTGCATAACCGGCCATAGTGAAGCATCAAGAAGGAATCCATATTTTTACAAGAACAAGTTAATTACACAACATTAGTATACTCTGAATCAAGGTTTTGAAATAAAAACCTATGGTAATTAGGATAAACCCTTGTTCTTTAAACCTCATCAATTAACTAGTAAGCATTTCATGATCATTTTTATTTTTCATATTCATACTTTGGTCATTTTATCATGCTTGAGGAAAAACATGCAAGTTATATGATTATCTATACCACTTTATTTGTTTTTAAGTACTATAAATGAATATATATCATCCTATAATTATCCCTTGAAACATATCATTTTTGATGATTTCTAGGAACCCATGACACCCTAAGAAGGTGTATGGTAGGTTTAGAATAGCTTTGGCGTTGGTTTGAAGTGGTTAGAATAAGTATTACGCGAGAAAAACCCATTTCGACAACAGTAAATAGTGGTCTGATCTTATTTGTGAAATCTGGAATTTTCGACAGTTTGTAAAATGTTTTGGGCTAGATATTCAGAAAATATACTTTAAAACGAAAACGTGGCCGCTTGAACGGGTTAAAACGGATTTATAACGAAGAAGTTATGATATTTTTAAGTTTAACGACGAAAACTATATTTTTCCTGAAAAACAGCTTGCTGTCCAGATTTTTAAGGGTCAAAAATGAGCCTTAAGCGTTATCCAAATGAGTCGATTTATCAAAAATATATTAGTATACTTTAACACGAAGCTAGGGACATATAAAACGTAGAAAACGGACTTATAACGACTAAGTTATTCACATTTTAATCAAGGTTATCGTAACTTTTATTACAAGTATAACTTATATATTTTCCTATTAGACAAAAACTAGTTGCCGCTAAGGACCATGTTGAGAGTCGTTTTTAACATCGATGGAGTACTTTTTAGAAAACGATGTCTTCTAGTAAAAGTAAGTTCACCTAGCCTATTTTCCAAAATGTTTAACCGTTCGTCAAACGGAGTTGTAACGAATAAAATACGGTCACTCAAACTTTGCCGAAAACTACCCTTAAACAATATTTTTGGTACAAGTACCCTACTTTACCTATGTTTTTCTCCATGACCGAGACCTCTATGATGAAAATTTAAAAGCTAAGACTTTTAGATAATGCTACAAGCTTTCCAAAACCATTGAGTTTGTTTCCTAACACTCGATATTCACTATTTTACGACTAGCTTTTCGAGGTCATTTAGTCACTTTCACAAATTATCAAAGTATATTATTTTGCGACGAAAAGCTATAAATTCTTAATAAATCAGTAAATGACTATCGTAGGATATCATTTCAACGTAAATACTTGTAAAGTATTTTATAATATGACGAGATGTCATAAACATATATTTCGACGATAAACATTATTTTTAAATGTACAAGTGGTATGGATATCATATGAGCTTCATGCATAACATTACATTATAGCTTATTATAGATCATATCCTTCATAATAGGTCGGTTAGAGATTTGTGCCGCATTTCAGTGTACTCACTTTTGCCATCACATCATTGTATCAAGTGAGTTCCATAGCCCCATTTTCAATTGTTTTTATACTACTTTTGGGGGAGATACATGCTCATCAACTTTTATGACATTCATGACTATTTGCAAACTATATGTTTATCTGAACTGAATGTTTAGTCATACGAAGTAACAGTTTTGCCATACTTAGAATTTCTATATCATAAATCATTGGACTAGCGGTCTTGGTATAATCATTGGACTAGCGGTCTTGGTATAATCATTGGACTAGCGGTCTTGGTATAATCATTGGACTGGCGGTCTTGGTATAATCATTGAACTAGCGCTCTTGGTATAATCATTGAACTAGCGGTCTTGGTACAATCATGAACTAATGGTCGTGGAACTATTTGAAACAACACTCATATGTGTTATATCAATTGAATATTGAAACATTAAGTAATGTACTATTATGTGAATTCATTTGAAATCATGCGCTTGAACATAAACTATGCATATTTTGGCAGTGGGTTATAAATACACAAGTTGCAAGTTTTGTATGGGCGGAACTTGGAACTGAGTGGATTTGCAATGCCTTTGCTGCATGAACATTTTTTTAAGGTTTTCTTCATGGCAACACAAACTCTATGAACTCACTCAACCTTTGTGTTGACACTTTTAGTATGTTTTATCTCAGGTATCTAAGGCATTCACTTCATGGCATGCATATGGACTTATCATAGAGTCGTGGTGACGACGCGTCTCACATGGGATTTATGCACTTTAAACATCGTTTGAATTGTAACAAACTTATTTCTGCACATGTTGAATTTAATTTGGGACCTACACTTTGTAAACTCTGATTATTTTACTAAATCAAACGATGTATTTTCCAAACGACACTTTAGGTCGTTCGATATAACTATAAATTTGATGCTATGAAAGTCCTCCCCAAGGTATTCCATTCCGCTGCAAAACAGGTAATTTGGGGGTGTGACAAATTAAAAGGTTGACTAGTTGAAGATCAAATTTTAAAATTGAAATTTAAAGCGCCGATATGAATGATTTACTTCATTCATCTCAAACGTGCATAAGCAACATTTCCAAAACCAACAACAGATTTGGAAGCTACATTTTTCCAAAAAAAAAAGTATATAGAGACATAGCAAACTTTCAGTACAAAAAAGGATAATAAACCGATAAATTCAAACGGTTTGTAATTACGGATAAGGCTTATCCAAATACCAAAAAAAGGTGAACAAATCTGCAAGTAAAATATTCACGTTCCTTCCCTAGAAATTTTGGGACAAATCCAGCAGGAAAAATAGAAGGGTAGGAGCCTAGGAACGTGCCTACCCACAAAACAGTAATTGGAAATTAATTATACCGCGTGCAAGAACAGTAAAATCCTCGCTTTAAATACGCGCAGTAAATAAAGGGAAAGCACATAAAAAAAACAACCATTCCTCCACTAACAAAAAAATCCAAAGAGAAGTTGAAGATGTTAACCCGTTGCCCACGCACCGTCAGTTCCAAAAAGCCCATACATAGCCTAAACCTCTACCCCCCAAAAAAAAACATAAGCGCAGAGCAGTTGCTGCCACAACTTGTTGGAATCACTCCTAAACTATAATTCAAGTGTTAGTCATTATTATGTAATAGGTAGCTTATTATGGCCTTTATGTTTGTTATTAGCCTTAAGCTTATGTATAAGGCCCATGAGCTTAGGCCCAAGCCCATGGGAGAAAGGAAGGGAACTAGGAGTGTTGCCCTAGCTTCCCTCCTATAAATACCTTATGTAAACCTTCATTTGAAGGTTGGTTGTTCAAGTTATTTCTCTCATTACACATCTACGCCTAACCGTGCTTTATATCGTGTGTGTGTGTGTGTGTTTTACTTATTCAATCGCCTTATCTCTTTCTATATTACTTGTGTTTGTAAAACTAGTGACCTAACAGTGGTATCAATCGCCTAATAGTTGAGTGAACTTATTGTTTGAAGTGAGTTTTGGTCTCACGCTTAACTTGTGTCTCCTAAACTTTGGCTTGATCAAAAACGTATTTTTTACACTTTTTAATCCAAGATTCTTGTCCTTTCAACGTTATAAGGTGTTAAACTTACTATTTTTGACAAAAAGTTTGGAACTTTATGTGTGGATCATTGTTTTTCTACTAGTTTTTGAACGAGGGTTAAGTCCTACGCATAACTGTTTTAAGAGCTTTGGATCATCAAGTTTCACACTTTTGTGTCTTTTGGTGTTATTGAAGCTATTTTATCACACAAAAACTGGTTTAGAAACATCTTTGGGCAAAATCAAAATTACGAGTAATCCTATGCGTAGCAAAACCCTAATCCTACGCGTAAGTTATTCCTTGGTTTGATCTTCGTTTTCGTGGTTTACTCCGTGTTTTCTTGCTTGGATAAGCCTGAAAATACGTCGACTTTGGATATCTTGGGATAAAACCCTAAAATTACGCATAAGCATAAGCTTACGCGTAGAAATCCTATGCATAAGATTTATCTTACGCCTAAGCCTAGTCTTACGCATAAGATAATCCTACGCCTAACTTTCTACGCCTAACTTTTGTCTACGCATAACTTTAGCGTCTTTTCCCTACTTACGCGTAAGCTAAATTCTACGCGTAACTTCTAATTGTTACGCGTAACTTTGGTGTTTTTACGCATAATTGCTACTTGGTTATTGTGATTTCTACGCCTAAGGATACTTCTTCAACAAAGGTTCATTCGACTACAAAGATCCATTTTTACCAACACAAGTTTTTCAACATGTCTCAACCACCATACTCTAACTATTTCCCTTACACTTATTCTCAACGACAACAACAACTAAGTCCACAACATCAACAATGGAATCAGCAACAAGCTATTTATCAATCAACAACATACTCCACAACTTGGAGCAATTCCTCCACCACAAATGGTTCAAACACCGCCAAGTCTTCAAGTTCAACCCTACACAAATGACTTCAATAAACATCCATCAAGGAACACTATGAAGGAACCCACTTGGTTTGCAAAGATGTGTGAAGCTTTAAGCAGCCAACAATCAATTCATGAGGCTGGATCACTTGATAGACCTCCAATGCTCACTTCAGGAAACTACGATCAATGGGTGATAAGGTTCTTTAGGTTTTGTGATCTGAAGAAGCCACATGGAAAGTTCTTAAAGAAGGTTATCTTGGAAGGTCCATTTGAGATGCCTACTGTCATTGTACCCGGAGATCCTAATGCCATTCCACCAAGAGATGAACAAACAAACATTGCTACTGTTGCAGATTTAAATCAAACAGAACTTCTACACTATGAAGCTGATGAACTTGCAATGCAATATATCCTTTTAGGATTACCTAACCTAATTCTTCGAAGTGTTGATGCTCAAAAGACTGCAAAGGAAATGTGGGACCATATTCATCTTCTTATGGAAGGATCTGTACTCAATCAAGAGGATTTGGAATCCAAAATTTACTTGGCTTATGAACACTTCATGATTGAACCTTGAGAGACACTAGAGTCCTATCATCATCGATTTTCAGACATCATCAATGATTTGGATAAACACAACATCATCATGCCAAGAATTGCAGTGAATACTAAGTTCCTGAGTAGTCTTGGTCCTGAATGGGAGAAGTATGTCATTTTTCTCCGTCAAGCGAAGAATATGCATCATTCTACATATGGATTGTTGTACGATTACTTGAAGCCTCATGAAAAGGAAGTTGATCGGGAAAGGATTCTCCGTGCTCAAATTGCTCCACCTACACATTCGGAAAATCAACAACTTGCATTATATGCTCAACAAAGTTATCCTCCTCAACAAGCAACTCAACCAATTGCCTCAGTCACACCAAACGATCAATCACAACAACCTCAACAAAATCAATTGGTTCCTTACAACAACAACAATGATCAAGCACTTCATAGTCAAACTAATGAGGAATCCGATCCGTTCGCAGCATTGCAACAGGGATTTGTTATGATTGCTAATGCTTTTAGCCGTTATACCAAAAAATCCAACAATCGTATTCGTTCCTCATCCAATACACGAAAATTAGGCTGTTGTGAACAATGGACGAGTTGAAGTTCAAAATCGTGGTTATGGTCGTCAAATGGAAGGTGGTCAAGGGTTTAATGCTATGGGTAGGAATAACAACAGAGCTCAAGTGGTGGAACAGGGAAATACTCAGAATGGGTTGAATGGTCTTCGATGCTACAACTGCAATGAGAAGGGACACCTGGCTAATGCATGCCCAAAGCCAAGGACTAGGGGCAGTGCTTATTTCAAAGAGGCTCTTCTTTTGGCTCTCAAGGATGAAGCTGGTGGATCTCTCACAAAAAAAGAACAGAGCTTTATGGCAGATGCAGACTCAGATGATGATATGGAGGACTTGCAGGACAATGCAGCTGTTATGTTGATGGCTAATATGCATGAGTTACACATGAGTGAAACAGGCCCAGTGTATGACACTGATGGCTTGTCTCAGGTACCCGAACAAACCATCATCATATCTGAACTAATATCTCCGCCAATATCTGAATCCGGCACGGCTCAGACTGTTCAAAATGAGTCATCTACATCTCATTCTGACGATTTTCAAATAAACCCTGTAGTTACATTTGACGATCAAGATGACCTAATGGTTTCCTTTGATAATCAAATTGACTCCGTGGTTGTACTTGAGGATCTAAATAATGATCATGTTGTGACTCACGTTGAACAAGCCGAACTGTTGCCTCATCCAGATTTTGCTCGTTTAATTCAAGACCATCAAATCAAAATGGAGGAATGTTATGCATTAAATAAGGAATTAAAAAGCAAAAATGCACTGTTAACCAAGGATTTTGAATGCTTACAAATGCAACTCAACTTTTTCAAAACTCAAGAAAACCGTGAAAAAGGTTTTGAAGCCGCTTTTGCTAAATCTCATCAAAACGAAAAATATTTAGAGAGACAGATGCGTGATCTAGCCGCTTCGAAGAATGCTTTGTTGTCTGAAATAGAACAACTGAAACATGAACATAAAAAGCAAATTAACGCTCTCACCTTGGAAAATCAAAAAGCTAAGGCTGAGTTGTTAACTTGTCAAAAACAGTTCTCCGCATACAAAAAGCATTCAACGAATCAGGTAGATGACCTTCTTGAAGAAATTATCGGCTTGCAAAACAAAATTAAAGAGTTTAAAACTGTTGTTTACAAACATGGTGAATCAGTAACAGCTATTGAAAAGTTTACTTTAAAACCCAATCCAAAAGGATATGGACCAAATCTAGCTGATTACAAACCAAAGCTTTCACTAAAAACATTCAAACCAAATCCTAAAGTTTCCAGTGCAGAATATAAAATTAATGATACTGTTATGAGTGTTGTTGAATATCATCGTCAAGAGGAATTAGATGCAGAAGACGAGAGTCGATCAAAATTAAAAACTGTTGTTTACAACAAACCTTTTAATTATTCAAAACTGGTCACTTTCGTCACACCAACGGATTCTTCTAACACACCAAGGGTTATCATCAAAACACCTGAGACTTCAAATGTTAATCCCCAACCAGATTATGCACAAATTTATGGTCCTTTACCTTCCATCAGTGAAGTAAACTCAAAACCTGAAAATCGCAAAATTCTTAGATATTTTGATATTTTCATGGCTGACCTCAAAAATCTAGAACATGAGATAGAACATCATTCTGAAATCAAAGTTCAACACTTTCAATCGCCTCTGGCGCGAGAACAAAGAAACATTTTTCAGAAAAATCTTTTACCAAATGTTAAAAATTTGAAAAGTTGTGCATTGTCTTGGGAACGGGACTTTCATAAGGAACTTGGAGTCATGAAGGTCGTTTTCGAGAAAACTGAAACATCTATTTCTAATACTAAACGTAAAAAGAAACTGTTGAGAAAAGATGTTGATCGACTCTTGAAAGATGTTATCTGTGCTGATATCCATAATGTTGTGTTATTCTATTCTTTGCCACATGCATCTGATTATATCTCTGCTGATAATGTTGACTCTGTGGTAACTGTTGAGAATACTGATAAGGTGCTTCAAATCGAGTCTTTAAAAGCTGAAAATGAACGATTACTTAACGAACTTTACAATGCAAAACGTCGTCTTAATTGGTGTGAAAAAATATTCACAATCAACAACTTGGTTTTCAAAAGAAAATCGCTCAGTTGCAAACAAAATCTTTTGATCATAAAATTGAGCAACTGGATGATCAAAACGTGTCTTTGAAAAGTCAAATCTCAAAATATGAACAAGAACTTGTAACAGTTAAACAGGAATATGGTGTCATATTTGATTTACTCAATAAGACTCGTCATGAAGCATCAAACGAACTTGATCACTATGTTGCTCACACTAGAGAAGTCATGAATTTTGCTGGTAATATTCGTTCTGAAAATCAAGATTTGATTCACACTATTTCTAAGTTAAGAGAAATGTTAGGAAAGTATGAACAACTTCCGCCAACCATCATTAAGAGATTAGCACCAGTAACACTTAGTAATCGTGAACCTAGAATCTCTACTGCCAAATCACAAGTCGCTAACGTGCTTCATTCTACTGAAACAGGAATAGTTGCGTCTTTTCCAAACGTCCGCACTTCACAGCCTAGGAGCACTCAATCGAAGAATAGGAAGTTGCGACCTAAGAAAAGATCAATAAGGAATGCTAAAGTAGAAGAACACCCTAGGACTATGAATAAGACTCACGTTGCTTCCACTATAGATATTGCGTCTGGCAAATGTAATAGAAATAGTGATGTAACGAATGCTAAACCGTTAAGTACTTTTGATATTCAGTCTGATGCACCTTGTGTTATTTGTCGTAAAAGTATGAATTCTGATTGTCATGACAAATGTGTTGCTAAAGCTATAATCTCTCGTTTACGGAATCCTAAGAATCGGAATACCTCTAGGCCCACTAATCATTCTAAGTCTGTGCTTGGTAGACCGCCTTCTTTAGATTCTACGTCATGCGTTGTTGTCCCTGTAGCTCCAGTTTCACCTCCTAAGAATGTAGTACCACCTAGTGCATTCACAAAGACTAAAGCAAACAGTAGTTATAGATGGCAGAAATGGATATATAACACATTAGGATTTAAATGGATGCCTAAAGTTATTAATGTGTGTATATCTACTATCACTGCTTCGGAACCCTCTAACATTTTGGGTTCCACATCTACTTCTATTCCATCTGTGTCGTCTGTGTGTAATGCAGGTGATACAGATCATTCTCTGGATTGTTGATAGCGGATGTTCCCGACACATGACATGCAACCTTAAACTGTTATCAAACTTTATTGCAAAGTTCATTGGCACTGTCAGGTTCGGGAATGATCACTTCGCAGCTATCATGGGCTACGGAGACTATGTCAATGGGAACATCGAAATCAGCAGGGTTTACTATGTGGAAGGCCTGGGTCACAATCTGTTTTCAGTAGGTCAGTTTTGTGATGGAGATTTGGAGGTTGCTTTACGGGAGAAAACTTGTTTCATTCGTGATCTACAAGGAAATGACCTTATGTCTGGCTCGCGTAATTCTAGTCTCTACACTATCTCTATGCAAGACATGGTTGCTTCATCTCCCATCTGCTTACTTTCAAAGGCAACATCAACAAAATCCTGGCTATGGCACCGTCGTCTCTCACATCTAAACTTTCAAACCATCACCAACCTTGCTTGACACAAACTAGTTGAAGGTCTCCCACGATTCCGGTATTCAAAAGATCACCTTTGCTCAGCTTGTGAACAAGGAAAAAGCACTCGTGCTCATTTTCCTTCAAAGGTGGAACACAACTCTCACATGGATTTGTGTGGCCCGATGCGCGTGCAAACGATCAATGGCAAACGCTACATCTTAGTAATTGTTGATGACTACTCACGATGGACTTGGGTCTACTTTCTTCGAAGCAAAGACCAAGCTCCACAAATAATCATCACCTTTCTCACGAAAATACAGGTTCAGCTCCGCAACACCGTCAGACTAATCAGAACAGACAAAGGAACTGAATTTGTTAACCAAACCCTTCGTGAATTCTATGAGAAAGTGGGAATTCAGCATCAAACATCTATTGCACGAACACCAGAACAAAACGGAGTTGTTGAAAGACGAAACCGAACGTTAGTGGAAGCTGCAAGAACAATGTTAATCAATGCTAAACTTCCAGATTACTTGTGGGCAGAAGCCGTATCTACTGCATGCTATACTCAAAACCGTTCTATGATCACAAAACGCCACAACAAAACACCTTTCGAGCTTGTCCACAACCATAAACCGAATAACACTTTCATGTATTTAGATCCCTTTGCTATCCAAATAATGATCGTGATGATTTTGGAAAGCTCAAAGCCAAAGCTGACATTGGATTCTTCATTGGATATTGTAAGAATTCTAAAGGTTACCGGATCTGGAATCATCGTACAAAACAGGTGATGGAAACGATTCATGCTCATTTTGATGAACTCACGGAAATGGCTTCTGAGTATAACAACTTAGAACCCGGTCACAACCGTTTAAACTTCCCCCAAACCTCATCATCAGCTGAACAAAGCCCCTAGCTCACTCGTCAACAAATAGAAAGGTTATTTGCTTCGCTGTTCAGTGACGATATTGATGATCGTGCTCCAGGTGTATCCGCTGTTTCCGCTGCACAACCTGATAATATTCCTATACCTGATACACCTGCTACAACAACTACTGTTGAAGATGCACCTACACCAGTTGACTCCAACACAACAGTTGAACAAACCGCTTCCAACAATGATGAACCGGCTGATGATATTCTGAATGAAGTACCCCCACCTGCAGATTTTGATCCAAATGCGTTCTTTAACCCGTTTGCTAATGACACTGCTGCACCTGATGTCGCGGAATCATCAACAAACCATTTGAATCCTCAGAATCTGTACAATGTATACCAACATCAACCCTCTACACATCGATGGACAAAAGACCATCCTCTGGCTAATATTATTGGCAACCCAAATCAACCAGTCGTTACGAGACAACGTCTTCACACAGATGGTGAACATTGCATTTATGCACTCACTGTCTGCCAATCTGAGCCTAAAAACATTAAAGACGCAATGACAAAGGACAACTGGATTGAATCCATGCAAGAAGAACTCAACCAATTCAAACGTCTTAAAGTATGGGAACTGGTTGAAAGACCAACAGGGGTCTACATCATTGGTCTCAAATGGATTTGGAAAAACAAATTGGATGCTAAAGGGAACGTAATCCGAAACAAGTCACATCTAGTTGCTAAGGTTTATCGTCAGGAAGAGGGTATAGACTTTGAAGAATCTTTTGCTCCGGTTGCTCGTCTTGAGGCTGTTCGGATATTTCTCGCGTTCGCGGCTCATATGAATATGACGGTCTTTCAAATGGATGTCAAAACTGCGTTTCTCAACGGACAACTGAAAGAAATGGTTTATGTCAGCCAACCCGAAGGATTCGTTGATCCAGAGTGCCCGAACCATGTCTACAAACTGAACAAAGCTCTTTATGGTCTCAAACAAGCCCCTCGGGCATGGTACGATAAGCTATCATCTTTCCTCATTGCTAATAATTTCACCAAAGGTTCGGTTGACCCAACTCTTTTTATACAATATCACGGGGCACATATCTTAATTGTTCAAATTTACGTGGATGACATCATTTTTGGGTCTACACATAAAAAGTTTTCAATCGCTTTTGCAAAACTAATGAAGAAAAATTTTGAAATGTCCATGATGGGTGAACTTACGTTCTTTCTAGGATTACAAGTTCATCAATCACCCCATAGTATTTTCTTGAGTCAGTCCAAATATGCCCTTGAATTGTTAAACAAATTTGGAATGAAAACCTGTGATACTTATGCCACACCAATGACTCATACCAAGAAGCTAGACGCTGATTTACATGGGAAATTAGTTGACCCTACCAAATACCAAAGTATTATTGGGTCTCTCATGTATCTAACAGCTAGCAGACCTGATATTGTCTTTGCCGTTTATCTATGCTCCCGTTATCAGTCGCGACCAACTGAAACCCACCTCTCTGAGGCTAAAAGAATCCTCCGATACATCAAGGGAACCATTAACTTGGGGATCTGGTATCCGAAGGATTCTGGTTTTGAACTAATCGCTTTTTCAGACGCTGACCACGCAGGATACTTAGACTCAAGGAAAAGTACTTCAGGAGCACTACAATTTCTTGGTGATAAACTGGTTTCTTGGCAATCAAAGAAGCAGGAATGTACATCGCTGTCATCAACCGAAGCAGAATATGTAGCCATGTCGGCGTGCTGTGCTCAAGTCATTTGGATGAGAACACAACTCAAAGACTATGGTTACGTATTTGACAGAATCCCGATGTACTGCGACAATCGGAGTGCCATTGCAATCTCGTGCAACTCAGTTCAGCATTCAAAATCAAAGCACATCGATCTTCGCTATCATTTCATCAAGGACCACGTGGAACAGGGTACTTTTGAATTATACTTCGTGGGTACAGAATACCAATTGGCAGATCTTCTCACCAAAGCCTTGCCTCCCGCTAGGTTTAATGAGTTGGTCCACCGAATTGGTATGCTGTGTTTGACTCAAGAGGAATTGGATGACCTCTTAAAACAGTATTAAAAACCTGTCAAACACCAAAACATCTTTTGTAAATATTTTTTCAAAAACAAAATACAAAAATATAAAACCTGATAAAACAACAAAAATATTCTTCTATCTATTTTTCTTTCAACATGGCAAGTACATTTCTTCCGTCAACACCATAATCTTTCAAAATTCATTATTTTTCCGATCAAGTGTTGAGGGGGAGAAAATAAATACTTAACTGTTTCAAAATAACTTTGTACTTGCATGTTATCCTATTCCGGTTGTTTCTTTTATCAATGGTGGTAAATTTTCTGGTTCACTGACACTTCTCGGACTAAAATTAATAACCTTTCAATATTTCTTAAGTCGAGGGAGAGTGTCGTCAAGTTTCTTTCTTAAAATCTTTCGTTTGGTAACCAAAATGAAAGTTAAAAGGCTTTGTTTGAAAAAGAAAAAAAGGTGGAGGGACCAAAACTGTCAAAATGTTAAAGTTACATTTAATAAAAACATCTTCCACCTAACATTACCCTCACATTTATTACATAAACCTAAAAGATCCTACGCCTAAAAACCATTCAAGAAATCTGTGTTTCTGATCATCAATTTGTAAGTGGTTTTGTGTTCTTAACGTAATTTTAAACAATGGTTTTGAATTTCACACGAATCCAACGGTTAAAACTTAAGATTCATTGAATTTTGTGTTTTACGCGTAAGGGTTAGAACATATAATCATTTGTTGTGTGTTTTTGGTTAAAAAGATTGTGTCAAAATGCTTTAACAACATCAATGATATCGTTTTAATCATCAAAACTCGCCCAGAATCACGAATTGAATGATTTATGAAATTAGGGTTTATGCGTGGTTTTGGGTATTATCAAATGTGAAGGTTCTTGGTCAAAAAGATTGTTGTGTGATACTCATATCATGTTGAATTAAAGGTTTCCAGGCTTTATAACCACCCAGAAACTCTCATTAATTAAAAATTAGATGTTAGGGTTTAAAGTTCTTGAGTTTGGGTATTTTTGATTCACCACTATTTAGATGTTATAACTCCGTTATTAGACTCTCATAACATCCATGACCTACCAGAATTGAATTGGTGCTAATCCTATGGTTAAAACTCTTATGCGTAATTCATAACCCTTAGGGTTTTGACCTACGCGTAAGTGTTTCTACGCATAAATGTTTAACAAGCTTTCATGCCATGATTTGATTTTAGAATGAATATATGTGTTAAGATTGATGATATGATGGTTTTATTTCAGGCTTGCTACGCATAAAATTCAGAATCAAGGTTGATTGTTACTCTACGCATAAGGATTACCTTACGCGTAGGCAGTTATGCGTAAGAGAAATCCTACGCGTAACTACTACGCATAAGGTTCTACAATGGGACTACGCGTATCCTGTGAAGGATATGCGTAAACAGTGACTCTACGCATAAGGTCTACTCTTACGAGTAAGCCTTACGCGTAAGGTCTTTATACGCCTACGCGTAAGCCCTACGCATAAGGACCCCTTTTCCTACGCGTAACATTTCTTACGCGTAAGTAAGGATCCTACGTATAAGCCTACGCCTACGCATATACTTCTTCTGTTTACGCGTAACTTTACCAAATCTACGCCTAAGCCTTTATTGACCTTCGTTATGAATTGTTACGTGTACAAACTTGTTAATAAACAAATCATATCGTCACGAATCCAATAATGTCACTAATAAACTTAAATGTTTGATATGTTGTGAACTATAAGTGATAACATAAACTTTAAAACTTAAAGTTAACTAACTCACGAAACATTTCACGACGTCATTGGACTAATGGACAATCAATTGACTTAGGACTCGTAACAATCATTGACACTGTACATTCAATAACTAGACAATAAAACCTTCTATTGACTAACATTATGTCTTTCGATATGTTGGTTCTTTTGGCTAATGTTATTTCAGATCACGACATGGCTGCTCAAATGAATGTGGATGCACCTGAGGTTCTCACTATTGCTGATATCTTCCCTAATGGCTATCCTAGAAAGATTGGAAAGAACAACCTCAGGGTTGACTTTGAAACCCTTACATGCTCAGAATCTTCTTGTCTCATTGCTGTGGATATTCTAAGGAATCATCCCTACCAGAACATGCTATCACACTCTGCTACAGTACCAGAAATCTACATTCAGCAATTCTGGAATTCTATGCAGAGGATCACTGGTCAAAGTGCAGTGACAGTGACACTTAATCACAAACAAGTCACCATCACTCATGCAGACTTACGGGCTGTTCTTCTCATTCCTGAAATCGAGCCAACTGACTTCTTTGCCACACCTACTGAGGAGACAGTTCTACAATTCTTGCTTGATATTGACTATGATGAAGCTTCAGGAGTTATCTCTAAGCATTCTCACGTGGAGCTTAAGAACATTCCTCAACCGTGGAGAACCCTCTACATCATCATTACCAAGTCTGTTTCTGGTCGTGACAGTGGGTATGAGCATCCAAAGCTCATGGAACAACAAATCTTCTGGTCTCTGATCAATAAGAAGGACATCGAAATAGAAGCACTGATATGGGAGGACATGATGCTATTTCAAGAAGCTTGGCTCAAAGATTCCCTATGTCAGATACACAAAGCTTTTGATCCAGAGAGCACTTGGGCTTAATCCTGATATCCCCAAGAGGCTCAATGACCCCGACAATCACGACTTGTTGTCCGAACCTATCCTTTCTGTCAGAATCAAGGAATCGACAACTAAGAAGCAGGGTGCCGTGCTGCCTGATCACCTTCTATCTATAGAACTCAAGAAGCTTGAAACGTACAAAAGGTATCTAGTAGCAGTAAAAGAAGGCAAAGTTGGTCATCTTGATGAAAAACCTTCAGGAACTCCTACTCGGAGAACCAGAAGAGGAAGTGCTGGAAGTGCAGTAAGTTCTGAAAGTTATAGGAAGCTTCCCAAAAGGAATCCTCCTCGTAAAAGGATTGTTCCCGTAAAGGAAGCTGAACCTATTCCCACACCTGAACCGCAAAGAAAGCTTGTGGACGAAAGATCTGAAGGTACTGAATCAGAAGAAGAGATTACATACTCTGAAACTGCAAAGGATGACACTCCATTAGTACCGAAACCTCCTAGTCCTCTAGCTGAACATGGCAAAGGGAAGACTCCAGTGCTTGTACCGTATGATCAAAGCTCAAGCTCAGAAAGTGATGAAGAGCAACTGGATAAATCATACAGGAAGAAGTTTAAATTCGTCAGACACCTTCAAAAAGCTGAAGAATTTGCAAAAGACCAAATGGGCGGCCCCGGAGGATCAAGTGGTGCTGCCCACTCTTCACCAGATCCTGATGCGGTTAATCGACCCGATAAGGGATCTGGTGCCACCACTCTTGTGCAACAACAAAAGCTTGTGGAGGATACTATTGAATATGAGTTTGAGAAACCTGAAACTGAGAAGTCTGAGAAAGATGAAGATGCTGATTATGACAAGCTGCTTCTAGAAAGTCCTACACGTTCACAGAAGGAAACTTCTGAACCACCCAAGGACCCCGAGTCTCCTCATGTCTCTTCCTCATCAGACTCATCATCTCACTCTTCCCAACCACCATCAAAGAAATCAACCAAATCAACATCCAAATCTGTGAAGAAACCACCTCGATCTTAGATTTCTCATACACATGAAAGAATTGTGAAAGCTGTCAAACAAGTCAGAAAGAAAGACATGTTATACAGGAAGCTGAACTTTCTCAATCAACAAATACAATATCTACATGACGAGAATGACAAGATGCAAGAAGAAAGGAAGTTTATTTAGGAATTCATGAAAAATCATCGTCAAGAGGAACTGAACAGCATGATTAAAGGCTACACTCACAAGTACCTTCAGGATATCACTGCTAAAGTCACAAAGGAATTCGAGAAGACGGCAAGGGAATATACTCACAAGTTTATTCTCGACACTGTCCCTGGTGTGACTAGAGAAGTATTTTCCAGACAACTCACTCCAAACATCGTCGCATTGGTTAAACATATAATGGCCAAAGAAGCTGATCTTTCTTAATCTGAGTTACTCGCTAAACTGGTGATGCAAATGTCAAAGTGATCTGGAACGTTTACTTTGGATGAAGCTAAATTTTTCGAAGGTCTACTTGACTTTCAACTCAGATCATCTTGCAAGGAGTCAGCCGATCAACCCAAACGACCAAGAGATGACGATGATACGGACAAGGACTCTGCACCTAAACGTCAGAAGCAGTCTGGTGAATCTTCGTCTATGCAACCCCCTCCTCTACGAACTCCTGCTCAACAAAGGTCCCCTCCTCGTTCTTCTACAGATAAACCTCAGGACGATTTCGAGTTACCACCCCTGACTCAGAAAACCGGTGATCACTTTGAGTATACGGGTGGTGACGATGAAGAGGTCCTTGAGCCCTTACAACAACCCACCTCTCCCAAACAAGTTAAGAAACCAGAATCCTCATCTAGGCCAAAACAAAAGAAGAAGAAGGCGCCAATGACTGACGTCGTATCATGGCTAGATGAAGATACAACACAGGAGTTTGAATGGTTTTCTACACTTGTCAATTCCACTCCCTACCCTGAAGAAGGTCAAGATCTGGTAGACGGTAATACTTTGGAGCATGCTAAGATAATGCAAGAAAAGTTCCATGTGAAGAAGATGACAAAATCCGAGTTGAGGCGAATCAAGAATGAAGCTTTTCAACTGTGGAAAGATAGCTCAGAAAGTGCCATCGAGGTCGAATATCACCTTGAAAACATTGCTCGAGATATGTCTAACAACATGGATTGGCTCAACCCAGAAGCAAACATCGACTTCGCCAAACGGGACAACCCTCCATATTACACCGACTGGTCTAAACCACTACCAACGATCGGCCAACCAGATGAACATAGGATTCCATTCAGATATTTCTTCAACAAAGACTTGGAATTTCTTCTACACGGTGGCGATCGATCAAGGAAATACGCTACATCTCTGACACTTCCATTCCCAGCAACCATATACTCAAATTGCATAGCTATCGAGGAAAGAGCTCCTCACTTGTTCTCCAACAACGTGGAAGCATACGACCGAGATGCAATGTACGGGATTCATCATTGGCCGGAACGCCGAAGAATCTACTACCGAAGCTGCCAGGTTCAGAAGTCTCAACATGCATTGTTCAGTACTAAGGATATCGTTGCCATCAAATACGTTGCTCTTTCATCTAAGTGGGACTACACTTTCCTAAAGAATATCGTGGTCAAACGACAAGATGAAAAAGATTATGCATTCTCTGAGGCTGACTTTAAGAATTTGTCTATCAACGACATTGAAGACATGTACCTTGCCAAAGTACAGGGTCGCATGAGGCAATTTTCAACCGAAGTACAACGTGAATTCATCAAGTCACTGCTCATCTTCATCAGATGCATAGTCATCAAGGAACATGTAGAAGATCTTCAGCTGGCAGTTGAATCTTATCAGACCCGTGTCAACTTCACACCACCTCCGCTAGATCTTCTTGACATCAACCAGCTCTCACAATATACACTCATCAGCAAACCTTTCGGCGTCGTTTATCGTAGTGAACTACAAAGAAATTGCTTAATGGCGTGTAGTGAACTTCACAAGTTTGGGGATCACACTTTGAAGATGGTTAGGGACGGATTGGCATATAGGTTGAAGGACATACGTCACAAGATTGGGTCTCCTAAGCGATGGAATTCTCAGGATCGAAGGGATGTGAGGAGAATCATCAAAATGATTGATGAAAGGTTGAATAGAAGGGATCAGTTCAGAACTTTGGAAAGCTTTGTTGGTGGTCGACCCAGGATTAACATCACTGGCTATCAATGCCCTGTTCGCACTCCTGGCAACATCACTGGACTTCCTGGTACCCTTGAATTGTTTCCTTCATTATTCTAAATTTGGATGTGTGATTATATATGTCTATGGCTTGTGCACACATTACAGTGTACAACCCGTTCTTGTTAAGAAAGGACCCTGTGGTACGCTTCAGTGCCACAATCCTTATAAAAGGAGCAAAAGTTTCTTACTTTTGAGTAAAACCTATCAAACCGTTCATTTTTCAAGGTTTTGCTCAAAAGGACAAGTACTTCCCCGTATCATTTTTCAAAACCTCAACCGTTTTTATCACTTGTTGAGGGGGAGTACTTGAGTTAAAACTCTGCTCACAAATTGTTCATAGTGGTCATCTTCCCGCAACACTCGAAATGGTCATATTTATTCTCAACTTTTCAAAAATAACATTTTATATGCCATTTTTAAGGGGGAGAAAATTATGTGATAAGAAATATGTTGTGTAAATGCAAATGAATCTTTGTGTAATAGACTTAACCAACGAATTGACGGTACTAAACTGTTAGTAACTCGAAAAGACTTGTCTTGGACGGGTAATAATTTCAAGCTAGTTCGCTAGTAATGTAAACGTGTCTCGCAAAGGACTTGTCCGAGTAGAAAGTACCATTCGAGAAACTCTTGGTAGACATGAACTCTGACGGGTATGACAACCTTTCGAGGTTTGTCTACACCTTCAAGGTAGTTATTAGAGCTAGTTGTCACCTAAAAGCTGACAATGTAACTCTTTAACTATGCAACGTAACCGTGTCTCGCGGGGGATTGTCTATCTTGAGTTGATCAATTCAAAAGTGCGCGCTCTTCCCACACAGTGCAGATTTCCGTCAAAACTCTAAAGCACATGTGGAGGGGGAGTATTTATGAAAAATCCTATCTCTACAGTGGTTCAAAATGTTTTTCATTCACAAACACTGTGAGAGATTTTTCAAGTAAATGGTTTTATGGCAACATAGGTTAGTCATGGAGTGATAAGGTGACTAAGGTTAGGAATAACCGTCCTATGATCCGCCAGAGCCGGAGGGATCTACCCAAGGACATCACAAATAGTTAGCACTTAGAAGTCCTTAGGTATGATTATAAAAAGGAGAAAATGAGAAACGGAGAAAGAAGGAGTTAAAGAATTAAAAAGAAATGCAAAGAAAAGGGTGAAAAGAAATAGCCCTCCAAATTATTCAACTTAGGCCAGACACCGGGTTCAATTCACATGCTACTGGTTGTCAATTAGTGACACCGGTATTGAAGATTAAAAGTCGTCATGGACCCAGTGACGCATGCACTAAACCTTCTTAGCCACTCAAGTTTCTCTCATCAGAAGCTTGTTTCATTCTCACAGGGAACCCTACGTAAACTATTGGCTTTCTCTTAGAGATCGCTGGTATTGAAGAAGGAGACCCTCTCCCTAGTCTCCGCTCAGGAAAACCAAAACGCACTATTGAGTCTAGAGCCACGAGATTCATCAAAAGATCTCTTAGGAACACTTGACATTTCATCACTTGTTGATCACTGATAAGGTTTTAAAAGGTACCATTTTGAGGGGTCGTTTAAGTCCTTATTTGATCACTTTTGTATCCGTTATTGCTTAATATCGTTCCTTTTCACTTTTTAGGTCTCTTGAAGGCAAAATGCTGGAATGGCACTTATTTGGACGAAAAGGCGCGAATATATGAAGAAAATGGCCAAAGTCAAAATCGAGACACTCACAGTTGCTGAAATTAGAAGGCGACGGCGTCAGGTGCTAATTGCGACACCGTCCGAAAATTGTTGTGACGGTTCAGAACTCAAAACTCGTATTTTCAAGCGACGACGTCCAGTTGTAAAAGAGTAGGCCGTCGCTACTCAGACGGCCTAGATGCAATCCAGACGACGTCAGAAGCTAAAGAGGACGGCGTCACGGACATAAGGTGACGCCGTCGCAAGGTTAACGTGGCCAAGACGAAACCCTAATGACGGCGACACGACGGCGGCACAAAACATAAGGTGACGCCGTCGCATATGTAATCTTATATATAGAATCCGAATGTTTTCAGTCTTTTGTGGAGAGTCTTTTGGAGTGAAAACCTAAAACCGAACCTAAGGTGTCTTGTACAGTATTTTAGGGTTTTAAACCCTATCTTACATCAAGATAAGTCTTTACTTCATTAATTCAATTATGTCTTTGATTATTTGTGTGTATGCTTGCATGTTCTCCATGTCCGGCTAATTTATTTGTGTGTTTGCTTAGGAAGTATGAAACTTAATTATTGAATATTGATTGGTTGTTTCTTATCTTAGTTGATTAATGATCTAGTAATGCGATAGGTCATTCGTTGTGTACTTAATGCTTGATTCATCTTTGTGAACCTTAGAATATAATTACCTGAGTAGTTGTAGGCTAAACCATCCAAAGAGCGCCTTAGAGTAGGAGTTTATCATCCCTAGTGGGTTTGTAGACGACACCCTTTGGTAAGTGGAATAAGGACGTGACAACTCAACCATCAATAGGAGATAATTAAGGAGTAATACAACCTAAGTAAACACATCTTTAAACTATCATACGAGCACACATTAATTAGACATAGACTCCCACAACCTTAGTTTAGATAATTAGATAATAGTAGAGTAATCGGTATAAATACCAACTGCCCAAATCCAATACCCGAGATTCGTACCTTTCCATTTCAAAAAATATAAAAATACAAAAAATAATCTTCCTCAACCTTAACCTTAGCGTAGTAACTCCTTACTAGCATTCCTATTCCCCTAGAGAACGATATCAATACCCGTGGCTTACCCTAATTACTACACTACAACGATTAGGTTCACTGCCTAGGGTGTTATAAAACTTGCTCGAAGAAAAGGAAGTTTCCTTGACCCAGAACGACGCGTGTAGCGTTATCAAGTTTTTGGCGCCGCTGCCGGGGAATAGAATAGCTAGTTAGTAGTCCACCTCGTTTAGGTTCTTTACTTGATTCCTATCAAGTAAATTTTTTCTCATTTTTAGCTTTCTCTTAGTCTATCCCCCTTCTTCGTGACCTTTTGTTCGTAATCTTATCACTTTTCATCATGGAAGGTGATAACCAACCACCACTCATCAACCCACCACCAAATGACCCGCCAAGAGCCCGTACTCTTTGTGAATACTCGAGACCAAGCCACCTAGGCTATAGGAACACTATTGAGCTTCCCGACCAAGCCCAAACTACGGCCCTGCGATCCGACACCATCCGGTTGGTGCAAAATGGATGTGCATTCCATTGACTTCGTTCTGAAGATCCAAATCAGCATCTGAGGGATTTCCTCAAAATCGTCGATTCCATCGACCTTGATGCTACTACTCGGGAGACCACGCGCCTGCGTCTCTTCCAATTCTCTCTACGGGACCAAGCTAGTAATTGGCTTGAGAAACTTCCCGCCGGCTCCATCTCAAGTTGGGATGATCTTACCTCTCGCTTCCTTGCTCAATTTTTCCCACCGGGGAGAACCACTAAGCTTAGGAATGACATCTTGATGTTCCAACAACGTCAAGGTGAATCTCTCTACGAAGCATGGACCCGATTCAAGGACTTACTTCATAAAGTCCCTCATCACGGCATTGATCTTTGGCTCCAAGTCCAAATCTTTTATGATCATGTCAACTTCCCCACTAAGCGATCCATTGACCAAGCGGCCGGTGGAAAACTTAGTGATCTCACCGCAGAAGAATCATGGGGTATAATAGAGGACCTCGCCCTCTATGACAACGAAAGTTGGGATAACCCCCGTGAGCTGCCCAAAACCATCAAGGCAATCTCCTTGCCTTCCATCAACTCACAACCTTCCGACCGTAGGATGATCGAACTTGAAGATCAAGTTAAATTCCTCATGAGTTCCTACGAAAATCCTAAGTCTTCACACCATGTGAACAAAGTTTCTTCCTCGTGCGAGCCGTTTTGTGATCCTCATAACATGCGCACTAGCACCCGATCCCCCGAACACGCTTCTGTTGACTACGCATCCTCGCGTATTAATGGAGCGGGAGGAAGATTCCCTACAACACCCGGACCTAGGAATTTCAATGAAACCCGTGAAGCATGGAAAAACAAGCCCGACTTCTACTGGGGACAAACCAAAGAATTCACCTCTAATGATTTCTCATGGCCCCCACCTAACGGTCCTAACCAACAAAACATCGAAGGGATGTTGCAAAACCTAGTTGCATCCCAAGAAACCCAAATGGCTAAGCTCTCGAACCACTTTAACCATCAACAAGCCGAGATGGATAGGAAAATAGACAACCTTTTGAAAGCCATAACTAATAGTGATAAGAAGGTTAGTGCTATCTCAACTCCCGAGCCTTCAAGTATAGAGATTAAGGATCCAAGCAAGCTAACTAAGCATGTCCAATTCGTCAATACCATCGCCTTAGTTGAACCTAATGAAACAAATGACGAAGAGGACTATACACTTGTGGATGAGGAAATACCCGAGGAAGTAGATGAAGTAGACATTGACTATTTCAACAAATTTCCTATGGAAGAAGAACTATCTCGCCACCCTCACTTAGTGTGTGACCTCCGTCACATGTATGTTAGGAAAAGTCCTCGAATCAAGTTTGGGAACCCTTGGAATCTTAACATACCATGTGTCATAGGACACCTTTTTGTGGCAAAAGCCTACATTGATCGCAAGTCCCCAATCAACATAATGACTAGCACCTACTACAATTGGATATTGAAGAAGCCTATTCCAACTAGGCAAGACCCCAATGATCCTAATGTTAGTTGCAATTTTCTCCGAAGAATTAAGGGATTGCCCGTTTATGTAGGTAGTTTCGCGTTTCCTACAGACTTCATAATTGTGGAGGATATTAGCACGGCCATAGACCCTAGCTTATCCCATGTTATTCTAGGAAAACCTTTCATAGAAAGCACCAGAATGACCTATGACCCCTCGTTAGGAGTAGTGCGATTCAAGAATGAGACCGATGACATAGCTTACCAAATTCCGTTTAAGATTGAGAAGTTTTCATCACTCTCTAATGATGAAAAGGAACTTAAACTGCCGGTCTATTATAGGAATGATGAGGATAGGGAAAAAGGTGTTGATTATGTTATGGCTAAGATTTTCGGATTCTATAAGGATTGCTTGAGCCTAGGACCAGAATATAGGACCGATTGGGGAGAGGATGAACTCTTAGAGAAGCGCATTTTAGGGCACTTCTACAACATGGAATCCCCCATTAGAAACCGTCAAGAGGGCGGTAATGAGAAAACGTAGGAGCACGACTATGAGTCTAGCTACAAGACTCTTAAATAAAGAAAAGCGCTTCGTGGGAGGCAACCCATGCTTAATTGTTTGCTTGTTAGTGTCATATATCTTTTATTAATTGTTTATCCTCATGTTTAAATTTGTAAAAATGCTTTATTTTGTTTTTAACCTCGTCTTAATTGCATATAAAGGTATTTTACATAAGGGATAAGTGTAGGGAGGATTACACACGTTTTCAAAAGAAACGTAAACATGAGAATAACAATTAACTAAAAGATATATATTTCTGTTTGTTCGAGTCAAATGCTTGTATCGAGTCATAATGGATGTTTTGCAGAAATTTTTCCAGATTCTAAAGATGTAAATTTTCCAGAATTTTTTCCAGAAAATCACAGACTAGTTTTTGTCAGGATAACCTGACGGCGTCAGGATTGCAACCTGACGGCATCAGGAAGGAGTAAAAACATCAGATTATTTTTTTTCTCGTTTTCTGAGCTACTTATAAATTTTTGGGATTTTCCAGGTCTTAATTTTCTTAGAAATTCTGTAAACATTTATTCCACAAGCATTATATCCTAGTTTAAATCGAGTCTTATATATATATTTACCGCCGATTTTATGCGAAGGTTTCATTTGTTTTCTTCAAGTGTGCAGGTTTAGTTTGTCAAGAAGAAGTTACATAAGATTGGAAGGAGCTTTTCACGCAATAATTCTTCTTGAAAAGGATTTAACCACCACTTTACACGGATCCTACCGAGCTAATCAGGGGAGTATTAGTTTCTTTCGTTTTTAATTACCTTCTTTTATCATAAATTTGATACTTTCGGGGAACACTGGGGACAATGTTCAGTTTAAGTGTAGGGAGGGAAAATAAAACGGGAACTTTGAAACTATGCTTATCCTTGACTATTTGCTTTGTCCAATTGTGATTGTGTAATAAACCATGAGAAAATATCGGTTAGGGTAATTTTGGCACCAAATTTAAAATTTTTTATGACATATAGGAGTGGGCCATTAGTCTTAACAAAAGCGTCTCATGGATAGGAAGTTGCATGACTAGCACAAAAACTCTTTACCACCCAAATTCCACCAAAATGTGAGGATCGCCCTTAGATTAGTAGGAATTAAAAGCATTCATCTTCAATGCTTAGAGTGTGAACCGGTAGTATATTAGATTCTAGAACTTGTTTTGTGATGCATTCCGAGATCGCAAGTGAGGCTACACTTGTGTAGTTAGGAATAACTAAATGATAAGAGGCATTAGGATAACCCTTGTTTGATACCTGTAATATAATTACTTCTTCCATATCGGTTGAGTAATTCCCCCACACCCTTTGCGTTGTACTCATCTTTAGTACACGATACCCCTAGTTAACCCCTCAGAGCCTATCCTTTTCGCGGTTCTCGTGATGTTTCGGTTTTTCCGGAATATCAATGAAAAGCATTGTTTACACCCCACCCCCAAATATACACCCAAATCGCCTTAGCCTACCCCTTATGCACTCACTTTTAGTGCAAATGTTTGTTATCACCCTAAACCCTTAGTTCAATTATCTAGTTGCTTGCATAAGTTGCTAAGTCGAGTCATATCCTTTGTATACAGTTTTGGGACGATTGGGATTCATGGGAAAAGTTAAAGTTTATGAAATGACGGGAAGGGAACGTTAATTCAAATTCCCTTTGTTTGCATAATAATGTACCCCAAGTGTTTTGATCTTTTCAATTCGGGTCAAATTAGTGTTAGAGTAATAAAAACTCAAGTGTAGGGATTTGTCTATAAATCCCTAGTATTTTGATGTTATCTTAGAGGATGGTAGAGTAAAAGTGTATGAAAAAAAAAAAAAAAAAAAAAAAAAATCATACGGGCTACCATCCTACATCTATCTTTGAATTTATGTTTGTTTATTTCAGTTATCTAGAGTTTAGAGTGTCGAGTCTTAGCTTAGCAACGCCATTCTTCATATGCATTTAACATAGAGATTTTTGACTTGCCACCACTAAAAAGCCTATCCCACCAAACCCTTTATTTCCCTACCGTAAGCCTAACATTACAACCCTTTAAAAGACCTCTTTGATAGTCTTTCCTAGGTGCTTACGCCAAAGCGATGAAGGTTTGATCTATTCTCAAGCCTATGGTAATCTATGTACTAGGACCGGTTAATGAGTGTTTATCTTCCATTTCCTATTTGTTATATTTCATATATACACCCGAGAGAGATGTGAGTATCCAAACACCCCATGTGAGGTGCTAGTATGTAATTTCCGTACTTGTTATGACTTTTGCGGGGCTTATATGTGTTGTGGACCATTTTGAATTAATGCTTCATGACCCCTAACTTATAAATTAATTGGTTAAAAGCACATTTGCTTGAGGACAAGCAAATAACAAGTGTAGGGATATTTGATAAGGTTTTAAAAGGTACCATTTGAGGGGTTGTTTAAGTCCTTATTTGATCACTTTTGTATCCGTTATTGCTTAATATCGTTCCTTTTCACTTTTTAGGTCTCTTGAAGGCAAAATGCTGGAATGGCACTTATATGGACGAAAAGGCGCGAATATATGAAGAAAATGGCCAAAGTCAAAATCGAGACACTCACAGTTGCTGAAATTAGAAGGCGACGGCATCAGGTGCTAATTGCGACGCCGTCCGAAAATTGTTGTGACGGTTCAGAACCAAAAACTCGTATTTTCAAGCGACGACGTCCAATTGTAAAAGAGTAGGCCGTCGCTACTCAGACGGCCTAGATGCAATCTAGACGACGTCAGAAGCTAAAGAGGACGGCGTCACGGACATAAGGTGACGCCGTCGCAAGGTTAACGTGGCCAAGACGAAACCCTAATGACGGCGACACGACGGCGTCACGAAACATAAGGTGACGCCGTCGCATATGTAATCTTAAATATAGAATCCGAATGTTTTCAGTCTTTTGTGGAGAGTCTTTTGGAGTGAAAACCTAAAACCAAACCTAAGGTGTCTTGTACAGTATTTTAGGGTTTTAAACCCTATCTTACATCAAGATAAGTATTTACTTCATTAATTCAATTATGTCTTTGATTATTTGTGTGTATGCTTGCATGTTCTCCATGTCCGGCTAATTTATTTGTGTGTTTGCTTAGGAAGTATGAAACTTAATTATTGAATATTGATTGGTTGTTTCTTATCTTAGTTGATTAATGATCTAGTAATGCGATAGGTCATTCGTTGTGTACTTAATGCTTGATTCATCTTTGTGAACCTTAGAATATAATTACCTGAGTAGTTGTAGGCTAAACCATCCAAAGAGTGCCTTAGAGTAGGAGTTTATCATCCCTAGTGGGTTTGTAGACGAGACCCTTTGGTAAGTTCAAAGAGTTAGGGAGAAACGCATACCCTACAACTTTAGACACACAACGCAACTAGGAATAAGGACGTGACAACTCAACCATCAATAGGAGATAATTAAGGAGTAATACAACCTAAGTAAACACATCTTTAAACTATCATACGAGCACACATTAATTAGACATAGACTCCCACAACCTTAGTTTAGATAATTGGATAATAGTAGAGTAATCGGTAGAAATACCAACTGCCCAAATCCAATACCCGAGATTCGTACCTTTCCATTTCATAAAATATAAAAATACAAAAAATAATCTTCCTCAACCTTAACCTTAGCGTAGTAACTCCTTACTAGCATTCCTATTCCCCTAGAGAACGATATCAATACCCGTGGCTTACCCTAATTACTACACTACAACGATTAGGTTCACTGCCTAGGGTGTTATAAAACTTGCTCGAAGAAAAGGAAGTTTCCTTGACCCCGAACGACGTGTGTAGCGTTATCAATCACCAAATAAAATCATCAGTGGTTCATATCGAGTCCTTCACAGATCTTAGCAATCTGTCGAGAACATTTATGAGAGGTTCACAACTGTGATCCTCAGTGATTGAATGGAAACTCCTGCCAGGGTGGGTCAACATCAAACAGCCCTGAAAGCAGGTCACTTCGGTAACTCCCCGTGGATTACGCTTAGTGTGTCTCAAACGGTCTACAGTCGTGAGGTGACGCTTCGGTGTACCTCAGCGACTCATCTGAACTGTAGATGTACTTCGGTACATCGCGTTATCTCACTTGTGGGACTCCAGTTCAGGAACAGCCTTTGTAAGAATTAGAGATATGTTTTCATACTATGCTGTTAACACTCTCGAAGTTCAAACTTGTAAGTGCCGGAATCCGCTTATTACTAACCGTTTGAAATGTTTTCTTCTTATGGAAGCTCCGGAGCGGGATGATCGTGCTGATTCTTCTCATGCTCACGCCAACATCATCACTAATGGAAGTTCTATCCAAAAGCAACACAACAGTCAAAATGATTCTTCGTCAAATCAAAGAATCTACAAAATTAAAAGACTTAAAGAACTTCATCAGTACTGAATTCCAACGTCAAAGAGCGTGTGAGCTTGTTGAAGAATGACGTGGAGACACTGTAGCAGCGAAGCAGACCTGAGGCAGAGTTGATGCAGACAACAACATACTATCACTTTCATCACAAAGAACAATGATCAAAGAACAAAGTTAAAGATGACGTCAAAGCATAACCGTTCAAAGAAGACAACTTCTCTACACTGGGGAGATTGTTCGAATCAAGGCAATTCTTCTCACAAGAAAGAAGAATGTCAAAAGACGTCAGAGCTACTATTACATCAACGCCTTCACCGTTCATCACCAACACTTGAGGGGGAGATTGTTGGAATCACTCCTAAACTATAATTCAAGTGTTAGTCATTATTATGTAATAGGTAGCTTATTATGGCCTTTATGTTTGTTATTAGCCTTAAGCTTATGTAGAAGGCCCATGAGCTTAGGCCCAAGCCCATGGGAGAAAGGAAGGGAACTAGGAGTGTTGCCCTAGCTTCCCTCCTATAAATACCTTATGTAAACCTTCATTTGAAGGTTGGTTGTTCAAGTTATTTCTCTCATTACACATCTACGCCTAACCGTGCTTTATATCGTGTGTGTGTGTATGTTTTACTTGTTCAATCGCCTTATCTCTTTCTATATTACTTGTGTTTGTAAAACTAGTGACCTAACACAACTGAAACATGTTCTTAAATGACTACCAAAAAAAATTAGTCGTTTCGAAAATGACGAGAATGACGACTAATAACACATCCCCGCGACCATTCACAACATTCCTTCACCCAAAACCCGTGTCCTTTGAAGTTTGTGAAAGCATGCCCAGACCATATGGCGTACTAAAGGTGGGAGTTTAAACCGATTAGACTCTCATTAGCCATTTGGGATGTTCATATTTCAGCCAGTTACTTCTTAACCTCGTTCTACCCGAGCGGAAGAAGGAAGTATATCATGGGTATTGGGTCGAAGGAGTGATAGAATATGCAAAGAGAGGCTTAAAATTATGGTCTGCAGTCCTCTGTTGATTGGTGCCCGTTTCCCAAAGCAAGTGTACGTCTACCAATCCTGGCAGATCGGGTTGGATAGACTGAGGTAAAGGTAAAAATGACGAGCTTGCGGGCGCCGGGAAAAAATAAAGAGCAAACCACTGCTAATGTAGTTTTTCACTGCTAGTATGATTGTGTCGGTTTAATATGTAACATTCTTGAATTTCTTGGGTAGGATGTTTTGTATTAGATAAGTATGCTAAGTATAATTATCCTGTATATTGTAAAGGACTCCTTAACTATAAAAGGAGGTCCAGGCTAGAGTCGATACACTCCAAGGTTCTACTCGCTAATACTATTCAGTGTATTCGTGTATTAATAATATTTGTAGGTCTTTTATAGACCATAACTTATTGGTGTGAATTTAATTTGTTAACATTAATATTTGTTTTCAAACATACTATTCAAGTGAACACTGATGAAACGGAAATGTCGATGTATTGTAACTAGTTAGATTAAAAAAATGTTACATTATTTTTGTTAGGTCACGGATTTTAAAAATACCACAAAATTGTTATAAAGAGCAACACAATTGGTTGCTCCTAATTGGTTGATTATATGTGTAGAGTGAGTTTATCATCAGTTTGACATAAGCACATAATGTTTCATGTTATTATATGTGTAGAGTGAGTTGATTATTTTGAGGTTTATGCGACTTTTCTAAACGTCAAAAAATTGTACAATGCTTTTATGCTTGATTACTTAAATTAAATATCTGTAATTATAAAATGAATTGGTTGCCAAATTACAACTGCTAGTTAATTTTTACTACTGCTAATTATACTGACTACTCCTAGTAAACTGAATAGGTTGTATACTTACAACTGCTAGTATTATACGCACAACTGCTAGTTATTATAACAACTGCTAGTGATAGAAGTTGCCCTACTTTCAACAGTTAGTTGCCAAATTGATATTTGGAAACAACTGCTAGTTGGCGAGATGAAATAAAAATGGATAATGGCAACAGAGGAAATACTAAATATGTTGACATACAACGTTTCATACAGACGACAACCTACAACATATTATGATTACTACATAAACCCTTGATAAACAGACACACCAAACTTTGTGTACACAAATTTAATTGACGCGGGGTATTCAAACCATACATAAAACTACAACCACTAGAACAATTTTACAACGGCTATGAGGGAAGATCGGAGGAGTTTCAACAGCTTCCTAGCGAACTCCCAATTCGTCTTGATATTATCATAACCATCGTCCATCAAATCACTGGCCCTGATATACATTTTCTTTAACGACATGGAACAAGCAAGTATAAACTTTATTATGTGTAATTCAAATGAAGGTTGTTCCAAAGGTAAAACACTAAGCGTGTGTGCAGCATGGAAAATCAAATAGTATTGAGATAGAAAAACATGGCAGTTTACGGATGTTTATTTGATACGTATGAAATAGAGTAATAAAGTATTACACTTACTCTGGTTTCCAGCTTTTTCAAGTTTGGAGATCCGCAAATCATTTGGACGATGAGTGACACGATAACAGTCTCGCCAAAATCAACTCCTTTTAGATTCAGATTAACGAGGGATACAAACGGCAAAGGGACATTCATCCTGGAATTACCATCACGCATCAACTACAACAGGTCGAGTTTTGGGTTAGTTTCAAAGATTAAATGTCGTTATAGTTACACATATATTTAAAATTGTAAAATTAGAAGTGTAAATCTCAAAACGGTCTTACCGTGAAATAATCAAAATCCAATGTAAGGGTCTCAAGAGATGGAAGTCTTGTCAGGTGAAAGATATTGGATGCTATGATTGTCGTGACAGCATTCGAAATACCGAATGACAAATGTAACTTCTTCAAATTCCTAAGACTTGCAAGATTCCATAGTTTCATCCCATTTGTACTCTCAACATCCAATCTAAGAGACTCAAGTAAAGGACAACCAGCAATTAAATCCCAAACTGTACCGGTAAGAAATTTGACTAAACACAATTCTAAGCTCAATAAATTTGGAAAACTAGTGAAAAACACCAAACTAGGAAAATCACAACAATGAATTTCAAGATGTTTCAATTCAATACGCCAGTAAAGTTGGGTTGGCAATGTAACTGGTTGTTCATACCAGTTTCTAACTGTCAGGTCCTCAATTCCTTGCAGTGCCAAAAACATAAGCCAATCACGAATCTCTTCAAAATTCAAGTCTTCCATTCCAGACAACGGTTTGGGATCTACAGAGAAGACAAACTTTTTTATGGGACCCGTAAGCTGATTTAAAAGTCTAGTAACATGGCTCCCATCAAACTTATATGTTAAATAATAAAAGAAATCCTCATCAATTATAACTTCGGTGAGCAAGGTCCACTTAAACCTCCAATTTGTAGATAAAATAGAGGTGCTCACCGCTTTTGTTATTGGCAACCGATTCAAAATGTTACCGATCACTGTATCTGGCATGTTGCTAATATAATCTCTCATAATGGTGATAACATTAGCTCGAAACGACATGGTTTTCAAGAAAATATTTTTGGTTTTTTTAATTGTCGACATGAGGCTTTGGATGAGGGTTGTTGATTTGCAATTGATGGTCAGAGCGAGGGTGTGTTATAATCATTATATATGGTTGTTGGGTTGGTTCATTGATTCGCTCGCCCAACATATAAGCTTTTCAAATTTGGTCCGTAAAATATGGCCAAAACCCATTTTACTGCCTCCAACTTGGCTAACTGGAATTCCTGCTACCCTGAACTTTTAAGGGCTTGGGACGGTACCCTGAACTTGGAAAATGGGTCATTTTACAACCATCCGTTTACTTATCTAGGTCATGTGCCGTTAAATATTTGATGGACCCAATAAAACCTATTAGTCTTCTACATTAAAAGTCAAATATCCAGAGAAAACAAAACGTCGCCTCCTTCAATGTTGATCCTGTGATACTTTAAATAGAATATTTTTAGATTTTGTTGTGAAAAATTTGTGAAAGGTGAGTTTTAGTAGATTATTTATTCTCTATTGTTGTTGTTTGCTTTTTAATTATATCCAACTACATTAATACCAACAGTACATGTTATGGTTTATTAGGGCCATTGTTAATGATTGTAAAGTGAGGATAAATTGTTATTCTGTCAAACGACATTATTTATTGATGTATTATATTGGTTTACCATTATGCAGGCATGCACCATGAATGATAATGACGATGGAGTGTACGAGGAACATGACGTAGATGAAGATGATTTTGAAGAAAATAGTGAACATGAACTTGATGCACCCAAAAAAAAAAAAAAAAAAAAAAAAAAAACTTGATGCAATGACATAGACTCTTGATCCCAATCAAGATGAAGAGATGGCTCTTGGTATAGAAGTAGTAAAAAAGCACTACATGATCTTGCAACATACAAGAGAATCTACTAATCAAGATGAAGAGATGGCTCTTATTACGTTTGTTCTGTTATACATGTTTGGCTTATTCAATATTTCAGTTTAATGAGTCTGCAAACTAAGTTCAAAGTTAGGTATGTATTTTAATGATACAACAAATGAAATAACTACGTAAAAATTGAAAACATTGAATCATGAAAGCAACGCCAAATATTGAAAATGAATTGGTTGTATACTTACAACTGCTAGTTATTTTTACTACCGCTATAGTTAATTTTACTACCGCTAGTAAAACTGAAGTGGTTGTACACTTACAACTGCTAGTCATTTTTACTACCGCTATAGTTATTTTTACTACCGCTAGTAAAACTGAATTGGTTGTATACTTACAACTGCCAGTATACAGGTTACTACTGCTAGCTATTTTAACAACTGCTTGTGATAGAACACATCAACGAAATGATGCAACCGTCATTAATACTGTTGTGTATGGCCGTGTTTGTGCTGCCCGTGTGTAGGTGCTGCTGATACCATTCCGGTGCCCTTGTGTAGGTGTTGGTCTTACTATTCTGGGCCTGAATAGAGACATATTGGTTTAGTGTTGCCGGTATTAAACTTACGACTGCTAGTTAAATTGTACTAGTGTTGAATGGTAAATCTGTTAAGTTCAAGTGTGCATAGTCACTAGTTGGTAGTTATTAGTTGATTGTAGAGTACGAATTGTAACAACTAGAAGGACTCCTTGGTTTATAAAAGTAGTCAATAAGGAAAAGAAGTTGCCCTATGTAGAACAGTTAGTTGCCACATTGTTTATTGGAAACAACTGCTAGTTCCCCAGATTAAACAAAGATGTATAATGGGATTAAAGAACATAGGAAATAGTAAATACGTTGACATACAACGTTTCATACAGACAACTTACTACATATTACGATTACTACATAATTATGAGTTTAATGGTTACATAATATATAACCACTTGATTTATAAAATTCAGCAAGTACGCAGAAAAACCTAACCACTCCATGCTTCCTTGACATACAGACATCGTACTAAAACCACAAAGCGTCATTCCCATTAAGCATGATCCATAACTTCTGCCGAACAAACCTGTTGAACATGAATATAATGGTGTAAGTTAAAAATAAAACATTAATAGAATGGTAAGTTAAAAATAAAACATACTATAAACAGAATGGTCTGGCTGATTTAACAAAAGAAGAGATTCTTTGTATGGGGCGATGTAGAAAGATCCCGCATCTCCTAACATTCCCATGCAGACAAATTATTCAAGTTCTTTGTTGTACACAAATACCGACTGACCCAAATGATTGGCGCTGTACGCTTCCACTATTGGAGCTTGATCCTTTGTAAACCCAAGCAAACGAACTGAATATAGGGTAGGGATGGCGAATAGGCTTCTAAATGATGTTATGGAAGAACCATTGACGTCCAACAACCATCCGAAAAACAATGGAATATCTTCACCAATGATCGTCCCAGAAATCACTAGACAGGTTCCAAGATCGAAAACATTGAATGGAACTGGGAGTTCATTTTTTAAAAACTGTGGTAGGTCTATAACTTTAAATTGGTTGGTTACCAAATCAAAAGAAATCAACATATAAATCTTGTAGGTAACATCGTCCTCATTAGTTAACTTTTCACTCCCAGTCCAATAGATAAAACGACCCACAACTGCCTGAGTTTTACGTTTCAATTTGATTGTTTCACGAGGGGGGGGTTGGAAATTTTCAAGGCGTGTCCACCATAAAGAGTTCATAGAAAAGACAGACACATACCAGAAACCACTTTCGAAAACAGGATAGGAGACCTTCACGATCGTCGGGTCAAGAGTGTCCGGACGGACGGCAAAACCAAAACAAATCTTTTGACGTTCAATTTGATGCGTGTAAACCGGGACAAATACTGCAAGTGATTTTTTGATTGTCGGGTTCCAAATAACAGTCATTAGATTAGAACCATAGACAAAACACCAAAGACCATTAGAATTGCCAACTGTAATCATAGATGAAAGCATTAAATCTGTATTAAGTGGCGTAGCGATTAGCTGTTCATCTAAAGCTAACACAAAACCTTGGTCATCCATATAGAATGTTAGCGTAAATAAACACTGATCATATAGAATGTTAGCGTAAATAAACACTGATCATTTAGACACAACCACACCAATGGATACCAAGGTGGCATTAACAAAAGATAAGAAAGCTGAAGATGTGGATGTATACTTGTACAGATCCATGATTGGTTCCCTCATGTATCTAACTGCCTCTAGGCCTGATATTATGTATGCAGTTTATGTGTGTTCTTGTTTTCTGGTTACACCCAAGACTTCACATCTTCATGTTGTGCATAGGATCTTTAAATACCTTAAGGGCAAACCCAATTTGGACTTATGGTATCCTAAAGAGTCATCCTTTGACCTGGAAGCTTATTCAGATAGTGACTATGCTGGGGCAAGTCTAGACAGGAAATCCACAACTGGTGGATGTTAGTTCCTTGGAAGGAGACTCATTTCATGGTAGTGTAAGAAGCAGACTATAGTGGCTACATCAACAACTGAAGTTGAGTATGCGGCTGCTGCAAATTACTGTGGACAAGTCTTATGGATTCAGAATTAAATGCTGGATTATGGTATTAATTTCATGAACACAGTAATCCATATTGATAATGAAAGTACTATCTGTATTGTAAAGAAACCAGTTTACCACTTTAAGACTAAACATGTTGAAATCAAGCGTCACTTTATAAGAGATTGCTTTGAAAAGAAATTAATTAGAATGGAAAAGATTCACACTAATAACAATGTAGCAGATTTATTGACCAAAGCCTTTGATGGACCAAGATTTAATTTTCTGGTGGTTAATATTGGGATGGTGAACCCATAGCTACATTTAAGGGGAGGATAAATGTAAAGTTTGTACTAGGAGTATTAATATTAGTTAAATCTGTTAGGTATATTAGTTAGTAGTTAATCCTGGTAGTTAAAACTGGTATTTAATTCTGATAGGTTTAGAGTTAAATCTGCTAATTAAACCTGGTAGTTATAGCATTAATTCTGCTAGTAGTTTGTTATTAATTCTGGTTTCCATATATATTCGTATGTTTTTCTTGGTTTTAGACTAATTTTTCCAGGAAAAGCAAGGATTCTTAAAGATTGGAGATGTATGGAATCTGAGCTGGGTGATGTGGTACTGTACTAAGTTAATACTAGTGATGTCACTTTTAAGTATGTTTGACTATTTTAAGTCAGGTAGTGTAAGAAAATGTTACCGTTAGTGTTAGTCGAGGAAAAATTAGTTTTTTATTGTTCTAATAGTATGGTTACCTAATTTTAGCCGGTCAGAAGTATATATTGATAATTTTTATTTTTAGAATTCATATTTATCCTTTAATTAATTTATCCTAATCTTTAAAAGTTTAAATCTTTTCCTTCGATTAATTCTTCTTACCAGCACTAAACCCTAAACGCCTCGCACTACCAAGAACTTCAATTTCACTTAAAAGATGGACCAATTAAAGTTCGTAGACAAGCACAATCAAGTGAGATTTCTCAAGAAGCCTGCTGAAAGCACAGGCTTCGAACATATAGTGGATTTTCTAAAGGGTACTCACATCAGGTATGCCCTTACTCATAATCCACCTATCTATGATTCCCTAGTCAAACAGTTTTGGCATACTGCTACTGCCAGAACTCTTGCTGATGGGACACTAGAGTCAAAATGCAATAATTGATACCTTAGAGTATTCAATCATTGAGGAATCAGTCAGAAACAAGCTTCAATTGGTTGATGCCTCAGGGATTTGAATGTTGCCAAATAATGAACTTTTTCAGGGACTGAGAAATATAAGATATCCAATAGATGGATCCTTCACTTTTTGGAAAATCATTTTACACCACAATGGAGATATCTTGTGCATCATATTCTACACTGCACGAGTTCTAAAAGTCATGGATGGGATCAGTTTGGTAGCAACCTTGCTACTGCATTGATCTGTGATAACATCAAATACTCCTGAATATGAAGTGTCAATTTCTCCCGATAATGATCGTATTTTATATCATTTATATGGATTTACGCTTGTTTTCCTCTATATTTCAATTTCAAGTAATTTACGAGCATTGGAGCTAAGAGATACGTGGATTAGGAGAGTTTATTGAAGATATATGATAGTATTCCCACTGTGAAGTAATTACGGCGTAACTCTTCTCTCACATTACGCCGTAACAAAAGCGTGACTCAGAAGACAAACTCAACAGCAGATTACGGCATAACTCCATCTTATGATTAAGCCGTAACTAATTAGGTCAAATGATGTTCCACGTCGCTGCAAGCTACGCCGTAACTCCTTCCAATGATTACGGCGTAATCATGATTTTGTAACCTATATTGAAGATACGACGTAACTCATTCCATGTGTTACACCGTAACCAGCTATAACTAGAGCATTATTACGGATTTATATAGGTTACGGTGTAACTCTCAACTTAAGTTACGCCGTAACTAGATCTGGCCTATACATACTAGCCCTAAATTCTGCATTTCACATCATTCACTCCACACCACAAAGCAGAGAACGTAAGTAGGGTACTGAAGGCAGATCGTGAGGAGCATACAGAGATCTCCAAGGGAGAAATCACTCCCCAACGATAAGCATTAGCGATTTATCATTTCTTTTACTTTCAATTCATGTATTTCATTATGTCAAACGTTGAATTGATTGTTTCATTTAATATGATCGCCTCGGCACCTCTAGTGCTAGCCTAGTTATGATTCCTTAATTGTTATGTTTATGTTTACATTGCTTCCGTATAATTGTTTCTAGTCTAGGCATGCATAGTTTGTTGGTAGCTACCTTTGTTTTGGTATTTTTGAATGGCGGTAGTATCTAGTTGCTTAGGAGAATTGACCAACTGACCCTAAGTAGGTAGACTGAGTGAGAATGGTAAGAAATGACAAACTGACGACCCTTCTTCGCTTGTGCAAACTGACCAAATGATCACCTGCCGTTTGGATGAACTTAAGAAGTTAGGGATGAGTGTCTAAGATGCTAGCACCCGGGCACTCATTGTTATGAATCTTGCCTGTAGCAGAGCTTAATGACTTGGCTTAGGGGACTAAAAACAACTGGACTTTCAAGGGTAGTAGCTTGATCTCCGGTGGAAACCTTTGCTGATAGGTTAGGACAAACTGACCAAATGTTGTCCTAGCGACCTAAATCCCCACTTGAAGCAATTGGAAGTAATTAGAAGTGAACATAATATGATAGGATGAGTAACTAGGTTAGCACACTTCTCCTCTATTGATCACACCCTTTGCCTTTATTCGATTTCTTTATTTCTTTTTTTCTTAGTTTATTAATCATTTCCATCTTAAAACCAATTAAAACCAGTGACATTAGACTTAATTAGAATCCGCTCACATAGCTCTTGAGACGACCTCGGTTTTACCAATTACTACACTACACACATTCGGGTACAGTGCCCGTTAGTGCATAAGGTAGACCATAGGTAAACTAGAAACTTATAAATATTAAAACCTGGTAAGTAAAACCTGCATCAAGTTTTTGGCGCCATTGCCGGGGAGTTATATTAGGGTTTTTATTAACTCTATTTTTAATTTTCTTTCTTTTTCGTAATGTCAGGATTCAAGACCAGAAGCTCCAAGCCATTTGGCTACCCCATTCGACGATCCAGAAAAACAATTTCGAGAGAAAAAAGATTAATCGCCAATTCCTATTCTTAATATTTTCTCATTTTACGAATCTGACCAATCTGATGCAGAACCCGAAGTTATTGATGAAGTTAATATCAAAGGGATAACCATGGAACAACCCAATGTGAATTGTAAAAGAGCCTTCATACAAGAATCTGGTATGGAGAAATTCTCCATTCCAGAACAATTTATCCAGGAATTACACGAGCTGTAGTTTTCACGAGACAAGAATGAGGATGTACAAAATCATGTGGAAGAAGCGCTTTACCTGTCTTCCTTTTTTAGCATCCGAAATATCCCTTTCTATTCTATTACAGCAAAAAAATTTCCTATGACTCTTATAGGGACTGCAAAAAGATGGTATAATAGACTCCTTACCGAATGCAAGGGAACGCGGGATCAATTAAGAAGGGAATTCGTTCAACAGTTTTGCCCTCCTTTAAAGATGGCTAAACTTCTCGGTAAAATCTATTAGTTCATTCAAGAGAGAGAAGAAACATTTTATCAAGCATGGGAAAGATACAATAAGCTACTTTACTGCTGCACTACTCATGATCTGAACAAGCACCAAATTATCTATGTTTTCTATAGAGGAATTAACGCAAAGACCCGTGAACTTCTCGATTCTCCTAGACCTATTCCAGTCATGGCACCTGACCAAGCTTTGGATTCTATTCGACGGATATCTGAACATTGCTATAAATGGCATATGGAAACCTGGTATGGACTAAAAGATAATTTCGATCACAAGGTGATGAAAACATTAACCAAGAAGGAAAATGACTATAGTGCAATGTCTGAAAAGCGGAGACTAGAAAGGGCTAGTGAAAGTGAAGCTTGTAGGGTAGAAAAAGTAAAAAGTGTATTTGGGGCCAAGGTTGAAAATAGCTTGGAAAAGATGATTCTTGATCACATTGAAGAATCAAAGGAACGTGACGAGAGGATAGAAAAAATGATGAGAAAATTCGTAGAAAGCACGGTATCTTCTCTTAAGGTTCATGAAGACCGGATCAAGGGCTTGGAAAAGAATGTGGACTTATGCTCAAAAGCCATTACGAATTATCTTGTTGCACGGGGATGAAGAAACTGTCAACTCGGTTGAAACAGTTTCTGAGGAGCCAACTACCTTCTCTGAGAAGGTCAAAAGAAGAATTAACAAGGAGAAACTCTTAATTCATGATATTGGAGCTCTTTTGGTAAACATCCCTCTAATTAATTCCATTAGAACTAATCCTAACAATGTTTTGCAGACATTAAGTAATGAGAAGAATGATCTCGATGAGACGGTTCAACTAAACGAAAGATGTTCAGCAATTTTAAGAAATGAACTACCGCAAAAAGAGAAAGATCCAGGTTGCTTCACTCTCTCTTGCTTGATCGGGAATCTTAACATGTGTAACACCTTAGCTCATCTTGGAGCAGGCATTAGCATAATGCCTCGTTGTGAATATGTATACACATCACTCAGATGTTCTGGCAATACCACAAGGATAATGCGTAGGACTCAAGATATAATCTCTCTTTCCACATTGTGTGAAACAGAGAGTCTTCATTGAAAGTGTCCTAATGAGATTTATTGATGATCTCGTGGCTCTAGACTCAATTTGTGCATATTTGGATCCTGTGCCGGAGACTAGGGAGAGGGTCTCCTTCTTCAATATCAACAATCTCTAAGAGAAAGTCGATAGATAATGTCGGTTCCCCGTGAGAATGAAACAAGTCCTTTTAAGAGGAACTTGAGTGGTTTGGAAAGTTGAAGTGCAGTGCGTCACTGGGTCCATGACGTCTTGTCTTCAATACCGATGTTACCATCAGTAGCATATGAATTGAACCCGGTTTCTGCCCTAAGGTTGAATAAATGGAGGGCTATTTGTTTTCACCCTTTTCTCATTCAATTCTTTTTAATTCTTCAACCCCTTCAGTGCTTACCGAGACTTCATAACTAGAACCTTGTTGGGTTTATTCCAGTACTAGCTCAGTCTCAGTCTGCACTCTTTCCATTCCTCATTTTTCTCCTTTTATCATCATACCTAAGAACTCTACACTAACTAGTGGATAGTCCCTGGGTAGATCCCTCCGGTTCTGGCGGATCATGGGAACACATACCTAACCTTATCATCCTTATATCACCGTTCATAAAGTAAAGTTGGTCGGTCAATTTAGTATTGTTCATCTGTCATTGGAACCAATTGAAAACCATTTGAAAATCAATCCAGATACTTGTGATATATTATCAAAACATTTTGTGTCTGAATTGTTTTTGATATTTTTAGAACAGGTGCTCCCCCTCAACATGTGCATCAAATGTTTGAAATCGTTTTGCACACGGAGGCAAGAGGAAGAATTTACTTCTTTGATTACCATTTTCTAAAAGATATCAACATCACTTCCCTGATCAAATCAAGAAGATAAAGCATTTCCGAGAAGGATGAGGTTTTCATAAGTTTTCTCCCCCTCAATATGTGCCTCGAGATTAGAAAAGAGTTTTGCACATACTAGAGGGAACCTGCACATTGAGATAAATGATCACGTTTCAAATCATAGGTTTAAGATAGATGCTCCCCCTCAACATGTGCATTGAAAAATTGAAATCGTTTGTCACATGTGGGAAGGACATCATGTACATCCTTATAAAACCATTTACCGAATTATCAGTTTAAATCAAATTTAAATCACACATTCTCCCCCGATCACAATTATCAAATCATTTGAGATTTGTGATCTCTTATAGATTTAAATTGATTTTGAAAGCTTTTAAGAAGAATTGTGACTTGATTATGAAAGCGTTTGAACTGATAAGGATCGGATTTTAAGACTTTAAACTCCATTGATAAAACATGCATGTACATCTTTTGAAAACAATTTAATGCCAAATAACTTTTTAATTTAATAGAAATCATTCTCCCCCTCAATCAATGACATAGGTTGTTGATTGAGAGATAGAGATTTTGACAAATAAGTCCTGATGATTATCAAAAATAGAGACCGAGTTATTTTTCAAAGCATTTAGTTTTCAGCAGATAAATGTATATAGAATCAGAGCATGGAATTTGAAAACATGGTAAAACATGACTCTGTTCTTTCTTTTAAAACCGGGTTATTGCCTGAAAATGACAATAAACCATTTTTTTCTCTTTCTCCCAAAAATATTTTTTTGAATTTTTTTTTTTTTTTTTTTTTAAATTCGAACAATATCTAAAGTCCCGTGTCATTCTTTGAATGACAACAACAAGACCATAGATATAATCGAATCGAGAGAAACATGACAAAATGACAATATTTTTTGAAGAATTTTCGAATTTTTTAGATTTTTATGGATTTTGAAAGTTTTATAATTTTCTATTTGATTTTCGAATAGATATATACAAGAGATAGATGAAGGAAACCTTTTACTCCTCGTCTTCCTCCTGAAGAAGTTGGAGTGTTTCTGGTTGAAGGCTTTTCAAGCCAAGTCGTGGAAGAATGAACTCAAAGCGTTCTCGTGGAAGAGCTTTGGTGAAGATGTCTGCTAACTGGTATTCAGACCTCACAAAATAGAGTTCCACCACACCTTTTTCCACTTGTTCCCTGATGAAATGATGTCGAATGTCGATATGCTTTGCTCTTGAGTGTTGAACGTTGTTGCATGAGAGAGCAATAGCACTTTTATTATCACAGTACAGAGGGATTTTGTTGAATTCAAAGCCATAGTCAGATAATTGAGATCTCATCCATAAGATTTGAGCACAACAGGATGACATGGCTATGTATTCAGCCTCTGTAGAGGAAATAGAAGTACTCATTTGCTTCTTTGAAGACCAGCTCACAAGCTTATCACCCAAAAACTGAGCACCTCCAGACGTACTTCGACGTGTATCTTGACAACCTGCATGATCAGCATCTGCATAGGCCGTTAGTGACATACCGGTGTCCTTCGGGTACCAAAGACCCATATTGATGGTTCCTTGGAGATACCGAAAGACCCGTTTAACTGCTTCAAGGTGCTTTTTAGTAGGCTTAGCCTGGTATCTAGCACACATGCAAACAGCGAACAAGATGTCTGGTCTACTAGCAATGAGGTACATCAGGGATCCAATCATACTACGATATTTCGTTTGGTCAATCATGATCCCTGAGTGGTCCTCATCTAGTTTGGTTCGGTCAATCATGGGGGTGTCAACAGGGTCACTTGAATCAAATCCAAATTTCTTTAAGATCTCTGTTGCATATTTAGATTGATTTATGAAAATGCCTCCGGGACTTTGTGAAATTTGTAATCCTAAGAAAAATGACATTTGTCCCATCATTGACATTTGAAATTTTGAACTCATTTCATTCGAGAAACGATCACATTCCATTGGGTCTGTCGAGGCAAAAATAATATCATCAACATAAATTTGAACATGAATTAAATGTTTGCCTGACTTCCTGGTGAACAATGTAGGATCAACTGCTCCTTTGCTGAATCCGGTTGATAGAAGAAACTTTGACAGTGTATCATACCATGCCCTTGGAGCTTGCTTTAAACCGTAAAGAGCCTTCTTCAAACGATAAACGTGAGTAGGATGCTCTTGATTCACAAATCCTTCAGGTTGGCTGACGTAGACGACTTCTATAAGATCTCCGTTCAGAAATGCCGTCTTCACATCCATCTGATAGACTACCATGTTCTTACTAGCAGCATTAGCCAGAAAGATTCTGATTGCCTCGATTCGAGCAACTGGAGCAAAAGATTCTTCAAAGTCAATACCCTCCTCTTGATGGTATCCTTTAGCAACTAATCGAGCCTTGTTCTTCAACACATCACCATGCTCATCAAGTTTCACTTTGAAGATCCATTTAAGAGCAATGATCATAGCACAGTCTGGAGCAGGTACTAACTCCCATACATCAAGTCGATCAAACTCATGAATTTCATCTTGCATGGCATTGAACCAGCTATCTTCATTCATGGCGGTTTTAACATCTTTTGGTTCGATCTTAGATAGTACGGAGTTGAAGAAGCACCATAAGGCATCGGTTGCAAGTTGTTTTCGGGTTGATACAGGACGAGAGGGATTTCCAATGATGTTGTCTAATGGATGATCGTGAGTCCATTTTCTGAGGTGTTGATGTGGCAGTTGTTGAGGGACTGAGGTAGCTGAGTCGATGTCTCCTGAAGAAGATGGTTCTGATGATGATTTAGGAGCAAATATGTTTTCAAATGGAGCATCTTCAGGAGTAGCAAAGGGATTAACTTCATCATTGATGCCAGAAACATTTCCATGATGTACATATGAAGAATGATGATTTGTTGATGAGACTGAAGGATCAGCAGCAGGTGCTTCTTGACTTAAAGATATTGAGACTGAGGGATTGACTTCATTCACAGGAATATGAGCATCCTCTGTTGTAGGGATTAACACCTCATTAGTAATTGAATCATACAGTTCATCAAACATAGGATCAAACAATTTCTTTAGATCATCTTCAGATGGAGGTACATATGGAGTTTCTTGAGAAGAGTTTGGAACAAGGGATGAACCAATGGGACTGTTTTGAAGTGCGGGTCCTGAGCTGGAGTGTCCAGGAGCCATTTGACCGGTCAGCTCATCAAACGTAACGTGAATTGTTTCCATGATGTTTCGGGTTCTTTTGTTGTAGATTCGGTATCCCTTTTTGTTTGAAGCATACCCTACAAATACTCCAATGTCTGCTTTAGCTCTAAGTTTGCCTAAGTCTTGTCCCTCATTAGTTGGATAACACAATGCACCAAACACACAAAGGAAAGAGAGATTAGGTTTTCTATTGTGGACAAGTTCATATGGAGTTTTTCCATGAACAGTGTGAATCAGAGAACGATTTTGTGTGTAGCATGCAGTGGCAATAGCTTCAGCCCAGAGAAACATTGGAACCTTTGAGTAAATTAGCATTGTTCTAGCGGCTTCTACAAGAGTTCGATTTCGTCTTTCAACTACACCGTTCTGTTGAGGAGTTCGAGGAACACTTCTTTGATGGCTGATTCCAATGCTTTCATAGAATTCACTAAGTTTTTTGTTAACAAACTCAATTCCATTGTCTGTTCGGATAATTTTGACTGTTTTGTTGAGTCGAACCTGCAGCTGTTTGATGAGCTTGATGATGATATCAGGAGTTTCATCCTTTGTCCTTAAGAACTTGACCCAGGTGAATCTAGAGTAATCATCAACCACAACCAACACATATTTCTTACCAAAGATGTTCTGCACTCTCATTGGTCCACACAAATCCATATGAAGGGTATGAAGAACTTCTGTGATTGAGATTGTAGGTTTGAGTTTGTGGGCAAACTTTTTGCTTTTACCCAATTGGCATGCTGAACAAAGATGATCCTTTTCATACTCTAGTCTAGGTAAACCTACAACTAAGTCCTTTCTGGAAAGATCGTTGATGGTGCCAAAGTTCAAGTGATTGAGACGACGATGCCATAACCATGACTTTGTTTTTGAAGCCTTTGATAACAAGCAGATTGGAGAAGCCCTCATCATGTCATCGATAGAGATGGTGTAAAGATTTGAGCCACGAGTTCCTTTTAACAGTTCCTTACCATTAAGATCTCTAACAAAGCAGGTATGTTTTCTGAAGGCTACTTCTAGATCAGAATCACAGAATTGACCAACAGAGAACAGATTATGACCCAAACCTTCCACATAGTAAACTCTAGAGATGACACTATTATCAACAACGTAATCTCCATAACCCATAATAGCACCGAAATGATCATTACCGAATCTAACAGTCCCGATGAATTTGCTCACGAAGTTCATGAGCCGCGACCGGTCTCCAGTCATATGCTTGGAACAGCCTGAGTCCAGGTACCACAGAACGATTTGAACGATCTGCAGTTGAACACAGACAAGAATGGATAACTGGATAATTGGGATCCCCATGCAAGAATGGGTTCCATTTGGTTAGTTACAATGGTTGGAACACCCACATCAGAAATAGAAGCATTCATATCAGAAAGTGAGGCAATGGAATCATTGTGAATAGATGCAGTACTAGTGTCTGTATTAGCCCTGTTCACAGTGTGATCACTTCTTAAGGGAATAGTTCTACCAGTAGGCATCCATTTTCTAGTGGGCATTATCTGATTAGTCTTATGACCAACAGGTATCCAACAAAAGCCTATTTTACTGAATGTTCTTCCTGTGGGTTTCCACTGTTTTCCAACTTTCTTTCGTTTTTGCCTTTTAGCCTTCTTAGCATGAATTTTAGCATTAACAATATTAACTGGACAATTAACATCATTAGGCAGAACATTAACACCACATTCATGATTAGAAACAGAATTCAAGCAGACATCAGTACAAGGTTTGCAAATAGTATCGGAATTCGAATTAATTACAGTACGCCTATGGCTAATACTAGAATCAACACGATTCGTTTTATTCAATTCAAGCTTAAAGTTCCTAGATTGTTCTTCTACTCTCTTCCAGTGCACATTCTTAGCTTGAGAGGTCCTATCATTCCTTGTATTGTCTTGAGACTTTGACCTGCTCCATTTAATGTCACTGATTACTCCTGTAGAGGGAATGGGAACATTAGTTGGTTTAACTACTCTTTGCATCACCTGTTTAGATGTGCTGGGATCTGAACTACATGCAGGTGCACTAAGGTTCACTTTCTTAAAACTAGAGGTACTGAGATTTGTACTCCTAGAAGGCACACTTGAGTTCTCTTTCTTAGCATTGACAGATCTGGAATCTGAACTACTTAAAGGCACACTACGGTTCACATTCAAAACATTGGGAATCGAATGCATATCATACTTGGCATTAGGCATCGAGCATGGAATCAAAGGATTAACTCTCTTACCTAATGACTTTGGGCATATTGTGATCAAGCATTCTAAGATTTCTTGAGATCGTTTGGCATATAAGCATGCATGTCCAATTGCATTATCATGAGGTTTCTCTAGCTTATCCTCTTCAACAATCTCACGCAGACATTATAAGCAATCCTTAAGAGATGAGAAGTATGTTTGAATAGCAAGTTTGTTGTTCCTTAGATGAGGAGGGACATATGCCACAGACAAAGCATATTTATTACAAAAGTGAACCTTTGATACACCATTCTCCCTATTGGTCATTGGCATTTTCCCTTTTACCTGACTCTTCAGATTCTCAATTTCCTTTTGCAATGAAGCTATTTGTTCGTTATTTTTGTTACGAGTGACCTTAATTGATTCAAATAACTCATTGAAATGACGTTTAACCTTTTCATTTTCTTCTAGAAAACTTTCGTTTTCCTTTTGTAAAGCATTTACTAGGTTTTGAAGATGAAACGTTTGAGAATTCTGAGAATCTAAAGGAGGAGGCATTTGGGAGCCTGTCATATTGTTCGTTTGACCCTTTAATTGAGAGATTTAGGCTTTCAACTTTCTGATCGTGTTGCACTGAGCTTGAATCTGTTCATCACGTTTGTTAATTTGAAAAACTGCATCAAACTCTGGAGCATCTGATGATCTCTTGATATTTGAAGTTTTGACATTTTCTTTAAGATGTTGATATTTTAGTTGTAAATTAAAATGCTCAACTTCTAATTTAGAAAAATGTTTAACTAAATTGTCGTGATCATCCAGTTCAATTTTCTCGTTTAGTTTAGAATTAGTTTTTTCAAGCTCAATGACACGATCATGGGAGACTTTCAGGGCTACAGATAGTTCATGAAATTTGGAAGCATTAATAGAGCAATTTGAAGCAGTAAAAAACATATCATGAGCAACACATTCAGTAATAAGAGTCTCATTCAATGTATGCAAGTTCTTCCCCTCAATCTCATTATATTTTAGTGCACGCTCATAGTCACTAACTTCAACTATCATTGCATCAAATTCCTTTTCCATTCCCTTGATATCAGTTTCTATTCCCTTTTTAAGACTCTCAAAGTGATCTTTTAGAAGTTTAAAGAAAGGCATGACCTCAGTTAAATAACATTCTTTCATTTTCTCAAAGCCCCTTTCTCCTTCAGTTATACCAGTGGGTGTGATCCTTTTCTTGCAAGTTTTCTCAAAATCAACAAATAGTTAAAATATAACATATTGGCTAATTAAGGTCTTGCTTTTAGTGGCAATTGTTCTAGGAACAAGATGCATTGGTGTATTAGGAGGATACACAGTCGCTCTAGGCATTTTCCAAAGGGGAGGGTTTGTTTCAACAATATTTTCCGCTTTCTGCTTATCTAAATCCATTTTCCAGAAGACTTGTTCGGGAGTCAACAATGTCTGAGCCTTAAACTTGTTCAAGGAAATCCAGTTTTCCTTCTTGTAGTCATGAGGAGTGATAATTACTTTTTTCTCTTTGCATTTAGGATCATTTAGTTTCTTATTCATCTTATCCCTAGTGATTTCATCTAGTTTCTTATCATCCTCTGTGCACTCAACGCAACTAGGTTTTTGTCTAGGTTTAAGAATCTCATTGCCATCATAGATCACACTTTGAGATTCTTTTGCTATCTTTCCGTACTCAGGGTTGGGTTTATCTATAATGGGAACACTATGCTTATCGCTTAGAACTCTATGTTTAGTGACCATGTGAGCAGTCTGAATGGTGTTTCCTTGTATGTACAACTTGTTTTCAAGTTTGTTTTTCAAATTTTTCAGATTAGAAAAGTCTCTCAAGAGTTTTGATTCCTTTGCATTAAATTCTTGCTTAAGCATTTTCACATTTTCTTGAAGTTCTTGTTTTTGCTTAGCTGTTTTTGAAAGTTTTTCTTGCAAGGAATTTAATTCTTGTTTCAATACTTCTTCTCTAAAATTACTTTTTCTAATGACTGTACGCACTTGGTCATCCATTTCCTGCTCACGAGTGGTCAACTCAAATTTTGCACGTTGTTCATAAATAGCAATACGTTCTTTATAGGCATTTAGTTCAGAAACTACAGAATCATCACGGGCACATGCAGTGTATTCATCAAAAACATAGTCATTGTTGACTGCAGAAGATGCATCACTTGGTACAACTTCACTTTCACTTTGTTTCACATATTGATCATATGGGACAATGTCGGTATTACCCATATTTTCAATATTTGATTCAATAGTTTCAGTTGATAGTACTTTGTCATGCATCTTTTGCACATCAGCATCATCGTATAGTTTTAGTACCTCTGAGATGAGTTTGTCTTTGGAAGGGCCAGCTTGTGGTGAAGAAGAGACCTTGGGAGAAACCATTGGAGAAATGCTAGCCATAAAAATTGTGTGTGCCGTAGGTCCATCATCCACATCAGAGTCGTATGCATCACAATCAGCGACTTGAAAGGCATTCTGATGATTGTGACCTATCTCCTGAATAGGCTGCTCATCCACATCTGCATCATAGGTCTTGGCATTGCCCTCAACTAGAAACAACAATTCCTCTTCATCCAAAGCAGCACCATTGTCCTGAGCTTGTACAAGCAGCATCTTATCTCTGAAGTAATCAGCATTCTGTGGACGTTTTGGAGATGTGCAGTTTCTTGCAATGTGTCCCTCACCACCACAGTTATAACATTTGATCGGCTTAGCTTGACCTTGGTTACCGTTCCTTCCTCGATTCTGGTTGCCAACATAACCTCTACCAGCTCCGCCTCTTCCCTGATCATACTGTCTTTCCTGAACTGGTTGCCCCATAATTTTCCCATCTCTGATCAAAGCATGGTTGTGAAGATTGGAGGCGGTTCGGATCTCATTGCAGGTGTGAAGTTTGTTGGTGTGAGGTGAAAGTGTCCTGTTCTCTTTAACCATGAGTGTCATTTGATTGATGAAATGTTCCATGACAACATTTGCATCAGGTTGCTTGAACCTTGGATCAGAAATGGGTTTGTGATTATCATCTTTCGTGGGTGCAACTTGAGAAGCATTGGTGGTAGTCCCATCATTTGTGAAGAAGGCAGTTGAATCATTTGTAGAGCTTGTTTCTCCCTGACCTTTGAACTGATCAAGAATCCTCTTTTCAAACATGGCATGTCTCTCATTCTGAAGGAGGAAGGCATAGAGTTGCTCATAGTTTGTATTCTTCAATCCTTTAGTGAGCTTCACCGAGGTGACAAACTTGTGCCATTCGGGATTCATGTTGTTCACAAATTTTGAGTTCAGCTGAATGTTAGGCATAGTCATCTTGATGTTCCTCATATCATTCACCAACTTATGAAATCTCACATAGTACTCATAGACACTCTCATCTGGTTTCATCTTGAAGTGCTCAAATTCGTCACAGAGTTGTGATTCTCTGTCTTCCATAGTTAATTCAGAACCTGAGAGAAGCATCTTGACATTATCCCATACTGCCTTTGCTTCGGTGTTGTGATTGATCAGCTTGTAGATGTCTTTAGGAAGACCTTGAAGAACAATGTTAGAAGCCCTAATATCTGCATCGAATCTCTTTTTCTCCTTATCATCAAGCTCATCATACATTTTAGGTCTGTCCATTCCGTAAATAGGAGTTCCATCTTCATTAGTATCAAGTATATCTCTAGTCGTCTCAACTCGATACGGTCCTTCATCAATTGATTTGAGAATGTTGACACCATTTTCCTTTCCAAGGCAGTACAATCTGATTCGTTGAGCCCAAGAATCGTAGTCAGTTCTGTCAAGCATGGGTGGACGAGTATCTGAGCCAGCTGCTTGAACATCCTCGGCAACAGTGGAGATGATAGTAGAAACGTTGGTAGACATGTTAATAGATTATACGGGATTTTATAACTCTATGATTAAACCGGGAAATAGATTCTTTCACGGGATTTTACTAAATCAAGAGAAAACCGTAAACAATCACCCAAGTCGCTAGAAGATAATGCACCAAGTCGCTAAACACCTAATTCGCTACACCACGAAGTCGCTAGAGTCCCAAGTCGCTAGACAAATGCAAGTCGCTAAGTAGTAACTCGCTAATCCTCAAGTCGCTAGCAAAATTTTGGCAGCAATTCGCTACTCAAGTCGCTAAAGATACAAGTCGCTAAAGAGCAACTCGCTACAGACCAAGTCGCTACCACCAAGTCGCTACCCGTAGTGGAGAGTCCACTACTTGTACTGTTAATCGCTATGTTGGGAATTATGTGAAAGTCTGGATTATGCTGATATTAATGCCGAAGTGTTTCTACTGAAGTGAAGTGGATTCTGCCGAAGACTTATTCTGCTGAAGTATAATAGTTATTAGTTTGTTTCTGCGGATGTGTTTATTCCGTGTTTAGTTTATTTAGTGTGGATATACATGAGCTTTATTAGGAAGTGATTGTGTATATCTTTATTAGTTTTATGATTATACGTTTCTTGGAAAACGGTTTAGAGATATTGTTTAGGGTTCCTTATCTATAAAAGGAACACATTAGAAAGGTTTATGTACAGATTGAAAAACTCAGTTTTAGTTAATATAAAGATCCATAGAGGATCAAGAAGTTCTTAGTTATTTGTTACTTGTGTTTATATTCCGCTGATAAACATTAGTAGTAGAGATTGTCTTTTATTGTGCTTGTGATTACATAGGCATACATAACGATCCACGAGCTCAAGATCTATCAAGGTCTTTGTTTGTTTAAACAAGTGGTATCAGAGCCTCGTGAGAGTCTCTACGATACTAAGGACAAGCTTTTTCTAAACACCCATACAACCATAACAAAAACATCATGCCTGGTTCAGATGCTGATACTGAACTCACCAACAATCAAAACTCCACCCATCTGCAGCAACTAAGTCTGTCTAATAGCAATGCTAAGTTTCCTTACCTTAAAAGGGAGGAATATGATCTTTGGGCTATGAAGATGCAAAACTGGATCTCCAACATTGATTGGAATCTATGGCAGGTAATTTTGAAGGGGAACAGTTTGAAGAGGACTACCACGGATGCTGCTGGTAATATGATGAATGTTCCTCCCAAAACTGCTGAAGAGTTGCTGGCAGTTCAGAGAGAAACAAAGGTTAGAACTATTCTTCTGCAAGCTATTCCTGAGGATCACTTGAGTGATTTTCACTTCATGCAAGATGCCAAAGATATCTGGTTAGCGATTAAGGCGAAGTTCGGTGGGAATGAGGAGTCCAGAAGACTGAAGAAGTCCATGCTCAGACAACAGTTTCAGGACTTTCAGATCTCTGAAGAGGAAGGAATTCACAAGGGCTATGATAAGTTTCACAAGATCTTAAGTCAGTTGAATCAGCTACAGGCTAAGCCGGATAATGATGACTGTAACTCTAAGTTTCTGAGGTCATTACCTCCTTCCTGGCTACATGTAAGCATAGCTTTAAAAGCTAAAGGTGGTTTGGACATGATGACTTTTGATGAGCTTTATAACAAACTTAAAGCTCTTGAACATGATGTTAGAAGCCCTTTCCGATCATCTTCTACTGCTAATCATACTGCATTTGTTGGAGCCTCTACTCCAAAGTTTGGCTATGGTCCAAGTCCATATCCATCATCATCTAATGCTGCACCTTCATCAAGCTCTCTTCCTAGATCCAGTGGAGTTATGGAAGATGTTCTTGGATCTTTCTTTGCTGATTATGATCCTCAGCAGGAACTGGCTTATGAGGATTTTGATCAAGTGGACCCACTTGAGTTTGAAGAGATGAAGCTGAGGTGGCAAGTGGCCATGCTTTCCATGGATATCAAGACCTTTGAGCGCAAAGCTGGCAGACGGTTTGGATTCAAAGGACGCGATCCAGCAAGGTTTGATAAAAGGAAGGTTAAATGCTTTACATGCCAACAGATAGGTCACTTTTCTAGAGAATGCAAAGACAGGAAAGCTGGTGATGAAGTACGATACTCTACTTATCAGCAGTATCAGAAGGATGCAGGAACTTCAAAGGGATCAACTGCGTTGGTCACTCTTGATAGCAATGTGGACTGGAAGCTACATGAGGAGTCTGATAATGATGGTTCTGATAATGTTGGGTTGATTGCAGGCTGTACTTCAGAGGATAGGCATGATCAGATTGCCTTGATGGGCATCTCTCAGGTACAAAACTGCTTGTTTGGTTGTAGTGAGCGTTATAATGAACTCAAACAAGCTTATGATATTATGGAACCAAAATATAATGAATGCTATGTGGAAGTAGAAGCTTATAAACAGGCTTTAAAAACACTAGAAAGACAAAAGGTTTGGTTACAAAAGAATGAAATAGCTTATGGTGAGAAAATAGGTGTTTTAGAAAGAGATCTCGAATGTGCTACAAATGAATTAAAATGGTCTGAGAAGTTAAGAGCAGATGTAGAGTCAGAAAATCCAGAGCTTAAGGAGAAACTTAAGGAGGAAATTGCTAGGAATAATGAGTGGATGATGAATGGTAATAAGTTGGCTAGTCTCATTTATAGCAGTCAAGCTCCCAATTCTACAGTGGCTTTAGGTTTTAAGAAATATGTAGGCCTAGAAGCTAGGGATGACACACGTAGATCTACACCAGCAGGCCTAGCTAATTTTGTGAAAGAAGGTGACCTACATGCTGTTCGTGGACCAATTAGAGGTGAGCACATGCCCATTGACCTTTCCACTCTTAATGACTTTGATGGATCACACCATCTGTATGGCAAAAAGTCAAAAGACTTGCCTGACCCTAATACTTCTACTAATGACTTTGTCTCGTGTGTTAACAGTGACAAGTCCTCCAAGCAAGGGTCTACAGAGTGTGATTCAAATGACAAGTCTGACCTTTCCAAGTCTTCACCCCTGCCTGCACCCAAGACTACCAATAAGCATGACAGAGTTGCTGCCAAGGAATGCCCTTCCAAGACAGTTGCCTCTGAAGACTTGCTTTTTAATTCTTTGCATAATAATACTGTTAAAAACAATTCTTTTCATGATTTTGGTTTGAATACTTCTGCTTGTAAGAATACTTCTTTTGGTTGGAATAAATCTTCTCTTCAGAAGAAATGTTTTGTGTGTGGAAGTAAATCTCATTTAATTAAGGATTGTGATTATCATGAGCAAAGAATGAGTAGGTGTGGTGATTCTAGGAAATCTAGACCAATGTGGACCAATGTTAATGATATACCACCTTATGTTCCACAAGCTGCTAATTATAATACTTCTTTTCCTTGGAGAAGATCATTTGGAAAACCATATGTTCAACCAACAAGTGAATATTTTAAAAATGGTTTTTGGCCTAGATATGTAAACCCTATGACTGATGGGAGAGGGTACTGGGATACTGCTGTCAAGACCTCAGCAGGTTGTTCTTGGAATAAACAGAGACCTAAGTTTCATTGGAAACCCAAGAACAATAGTGGATCTTATACTTCTACATGGCACAACTCATATGATCCACAAGGCAGGTTCAAGTCAGCAATGACTTGAGCCTCAATAGTGTACTAATTCTCTGTATATTTTTTGTTGTTGTAGGATCATCCCCTTAAGCATAAAGATGTTGGAATTGTTGACAGTGGTTGTTCTAGAAGTATGTCAGGAAACAGGGACATGATGCATAACTTTATACCTATTGAAGGTGGAGGCAATGTAACCTTTGGAGGAAGTGCTGGACGAATTACAGGAAAAGGGACCATCAAAACACCTCAGCTGGACTTTGAGAATGTTTATTATGTCAAGGAACTTCAACACTTTAATTTGTTTTCAGTCTCACAAATCTGTGACACTAAGAACAAAGTACTCTTCATAGAGGATGAATGTCTTGTGCTGTCTAAAGACTTCAAACTCCCAGAAGACACTTCAATTCTACTGAAGGTTCCTCGAAGTCATAATCTTTATACATTCAACTTAACTAATGTTCAACCAGCAGGTGACTTAACATGTTTGGTGGCTAAAGCATCTGTGGATGAGTCCACCAAATGGCACAGAAGGATGGCCCATGTCAATTTCAAGACCATCAACCAGCTCTCTAAGCTGGGCCTAGTTCAAGGTCTTCCTGCCAAAGTATTCACCAATGATCATAACTGTGTTGCATGCAACAAAGGAAAGCAGCACAGAGCCTCATACAAAGGTGTTCCTGTTACAGCAGTAACCATTATTTCTGAACCTCTTCAGCTGCTTCATATGGATCTGTTTGGTCCAACTAAAGTGAGAAGCATTGATCATAAATATTTTTGTCTGGTGATCACTGATGGATTTAGCAAATTTTGTTGGGTATTCTTTCTAAGGACCAAAGATGAAACATCTGAAGTATTAAAAGACTTCATTACCCTTATTGAGAATCAGTTGAACAAAAAGGTGAAAGGAATTAGGCGTGATAATGGTACAGAGTTCAAAAATGCCATTCTAATAGAACTCTGCAGGTTAAAGGGAATAAAAAGGGACTATAGCACTCCAAGAACCCCTCAACAAAATGGGGTGGCAGAAAGAAAAAATAGAACCTTAATAGAAGCTGCAAGATCAATGCTAGCAGACTCTAAACTTCCTACCATGTTTTGGACTGAGGCTGTTGGTACAGCTTGTTATGTACTTAATAGAGTGTCCATTACTAGACCACACCTTAAAACACCATATGAACTTCTTTTTGGGAAAGTTCCAGTTATTCATTACCTTAAACCGTTTGGCTGCCAAGTGACAATTTTGAATACCAGTGATCCCTTGGGCAAATTTGATGAGAAAGCTGATGATGGTTACATTGTGGGGTATTCTACTCACAGTAAGGCATACAGGGTCTACAATGTATCTGCTAAGAAGATTGAGGAGACTTTGAATCTGAGGTATCTTGAAGACAAGCCTAATGTTCAAGGACAGGGTCATGTTTGGTCATTTGATCTTGACTACTTGACTGATTACTTGGGTTATGCTAGACATATGGCTAATCAAAATGCAGATTCTGAAACATCTCCAACTACTAGTGCAGAACCTTTGGAAGCTCATTCTGACAGTGAATCTGATGATGATGAACAACCCATTGTAGTGCCTTCCTTCTCTCCTAACAATTTTGTAGGTGACACTTCTAAAGATTATACCGATGTGGGTGAAGATGAATTCTATTATGCTGAAGACCTTGCTAGACTGAAGAAACAAGAGTATGCAGCCAATTTAGATGCTGAGAGGAATGTTGAAAATAGTACAAATGAAGCTCTCGGCAGAAACTTCAATTCTGCTGAAGGTAGTTCTGTTTCTCCTCACCTCTCCAATTCGGCTGAAAGACATGGTGACACTACTCCTATTTCTACTAAAGTGTCAACAGATCTTGGTGAACCCTATACAAGGTTTCCCAAACCTTCAGATCTTGGTCATCATCTACCTAAAGCAGGCATCTTCAACACACCTTCCTATGATACTGACTTTGAACCTACTGTGACTAATCTTGATTCTTCCATTGATGTCAACACCACCACTACTACAAGAATTAACAATGTTCATCCACAGTCTAATATTATTGGTGATCCTCATGCCCCTGTTAGAACAAGAGGTACTGTGGCACGTTCTAAATATGGACAGGTGGCTTTTATCTCTTATGTCTCAAATCAGCAGAGAGACAATCACACAGACTATCAACATTGTCTGTTTGCTTGCTTTCTCTCACAAGTGGAACCAACCAGTGTTACTCAGGCTCTTGAAGACTCAAGTTGGCTTGAAGCAATGCAGGATGAGATGCAACAGTTTCAAAATCAGCAGGTTTGGATTTTGGTACCACTACCTGATGGTAAGTATGCTATTGGGACAAAATAGATTCTGAAGAATAAGAGAGATGCTAGAGGTGTTGTCATTAAAAACAAAGCCAGGTTAGTTGCACAGGGTTATAGACAAGAGGAGGGAATCGATTATGATGAAGTGTTTGCACCCGTAGCAAGAGTTGAGGCTATACGGATTTTCTTAGCTTATGCATCCTATATGGGCTTTATGGTCTATCAAATGGATGTTAAAGGAGCATTCTTGTATGGTGAAATTGAAGAGGAGGTGTATGTCACTCAACCTAAAGGATTTGAAGATCCGGATCATCCGAATCATGTTTATAAGGTAGTCAAAGCTCTCTATGGACTACATCAGGCACCCAGAGCCTGGTATGCTAGGCTCTCTACATTTCTGCTGAAGCATGGTTACAGAAGAGGTGCAATAGATAAGACTCTTTTCCTAAAGAAGAATTCCACTGACATTATTCTTGTGCAAGTCTATGTGGATGATATTATATTTGGATCCACAAAGGAAGCTTGGTGCAGGGAATTTGAGGAGCTTATGAAGGGAGAGTTTCAGATGAGTGCAATGGGAGAGATGACTTTCTTTTTGGGTCTTCAAGTTCAGCAGAAACCTGATGGTATCTTTATCAGTCAGGACAAATATGTGAGGGACATCTTGAAGAAGTTTGGTATGGAGGGTGTAAGGACTGCTACTACACTTTATGAAGCTCCAAAGACAAAGACCAACAATGAAGCTGATCCACCTGTGAATGTTCATTTGTACAGGTCTATGATTGGGTCTTTGATGTATTTAACAGCTTCCAGGCCTGATATTACATTTGCTGTGAGTGTTTGTTCGCGACATCAAGTTACTCCACTGACTTCCCATCTCAATGCTGTTAAAAAGATCTTTAAGTACCTTAAAGGCCAACCTTGTCTAGGTCTTTGGTACCCAAAAGAATCTCCTTTTAAGTTGGAAGCTTATAGTGATAGTGACTATGCTGGTGCTAATCTGGATAGGAGGTCCACCACTGGAGGTTGCCAATTCCTTGGAAAGAGATTGATTTCTTGGAAATGCAAGAAACAAACTATTGTGGCTACCTCATCTACTGAAGCAGAGTATGTGGCTGCTGCTAATTGCTGTGGACAGGTTCTTTGGATTCAAAATCAGTTGTTGGATTATGGGTATAATTTCATGAACACAACAATTTTTATTGATAATCAAAGTACCATATGCATTGTTAAAAATCCAGTTTTTCACAGTCGAACAAAACATATTGAAATCAGGCACCACTTTATAAGAGATGCATATGATAAAAATTTGATAAATGTGGTCAAAATTCATACCGATGATAATGTGGCAGATTTGTTAACAAAGGCTTTTGAAGGACCAAGGTTTCAACACCTTGTGGTCCATATTGGCATGCTTAACCCTTAACTGCAAAGTTTAAGGGGAGGCATAGGCCTCAGGGGAGGCATATGCCTCAGGGGAGGATTTGTGTATAACTTTGCATTTTGCTATGTAAATTTTGCTATGTAAATTTGTATATTTGGTTGATTTTAACTAACTCTAACCTGCTAATGTAATTTTAGTGTGTTTCTTTGTTGGTTTGTGTATGTTTCTGTGTTTGTTTTGCAGAATCGTTGTCCCTGATCAGTTGAGATATGGTCAAGAAAGCTTAAGCTTGTTTCCACTGAATTCATTGTGCTGAAGTGTGTTATTTGTTTCCTCTGAAGTTGAAGTACTGAAGTTATAAGATTCATTCTAAAGAAGTACAGCAGCAAATAGATCATTCATTCATTGAAGAAACAGTTTACAGCTTACAGATTACAGAGTACTAGCAACATCAAAAGCATCTACATGATTTAATAGTCCTAATCTATTACATATCATCTGTTCTAACATCTAAGATGAGCACGATGAGCATGACTGCTCACATCTTTCACACTAATAGCTGTTGGATATGCACGATCACTCACATCTTTTGGCACTAAATGCTGGCTATGCCTTTGTGATAAGCATAACCAACTCTAACAGATGCTAAGGATCAGAATGGAGAGGATGGATTGATGAAAACGAAGAAGCTGAAGCTGATTGTGGTAGAGAGATGAGAAGGAAAGATTTCCATTTATGCATCATCTACTCTTTCAATCATACATCAACTTACATCATTTTCCTTTTTCCGTTCCTCGATACGATATGTGATGATGCACCAAAACATGATGCAGAGAGACCAAGCACCACCTTTCTTCCCATAGGAAGTGGTGGATTTTTAGCTCGTGGCCTTCGTTGAGGCCTAGGTGCTGAGGGTTGGGAGTAAGATGTTCCCTCCGTATAGGAGTCATCAGAGTCTTCAGCAGATATACTTGGTTTTTCAACACTTTCATCTTCTGATGAGGAGAGAAAGGGTGACTTCTTTGGTAGTGGATATGGTTTTGGAAAATAGTGAAACCATGGATTGGTATCTTCACTAGATGATGAGGATGATGATGAGGATGTTGTTGTGAGATCTATGATCTCAGGTTTGGTACTCATGTTGATTATGGTTAATTTTAAAGGATTGAAGAAATTAGGGTTTGAAATATTATTTGGGGATTTTTGATGAAGAAGTCAATGTACATTGGGATTGTTTTATAGCCGGGTTCAAGTGGTAAGAGAATTAATGCGTGTGGGTGAAACAGTTAAAAGATATTTACTGAAGCTTCTTGAGTAAGTCTTCTGTTTCTGCTGATTGATCTACTTCAGCAGAATGGTTTTCATTTCTACCGAAGTTATAAGTAAATCCGAGTAAAAGTAGAAGTCCACGTCATCCTTGGTCAACTTTGACCAAAATTGGGAACTTTCTATTTATTCTCTACGGCATATTTTCGCTCCATATTAAGAGATTCGATTGTTACTCTCATTAAAAACACTTCCTTTTGTGCAAAATCGTAACCCTAATCTTCAAAAACTCTCATGGCGCTTCAATTCAAACATGATCATAATAAGGTTGCTTTTCTTGGATCTGCTCGAGGAGATGAGCTTTATAGGCCGATGATTTCTTTCTTACTAAGATCAAAGATTGTGTATGCATTGACGCATTCTCCAAATGCTATATATGAAACTTTGATTACTCAATTCTGGGCGTCGGCAGAAAAGAGAGGTGATACTGAGATTGTTGCAAGTGTTGATGGACAAGTGTATGTGGTGACAGAGGAACTGATCAGAAGACAACTTCGCTTGGATGATGAGAATGGAATTTATCATTCTGATTCTACGATGGTTCTTGAAGGGCTTAGAGCGATTGGATATCAAAGTACGAGGACAGATATGTGGTTGAAAAACAAACTTTGTCCTGTGTGGAGGTTCTTGGTTCATACGTTGCTACAGTGTATGAGCAATAAGTCTGGAGGATGGGATCAGTTTTCAACACAAATGGGATGTGGTATTGTTTGTTTATCTAAGGGTTTGACTTATAATTTCTCTAAGTATATCTTTGATAATATGGTAGAAAACATAACTAGGAAAAAGGGTAAGTTTTTGATGTACCCTAGGTTCTTACAGATAATATTGAATGTTTCTACACAAACCCAAGCTTTTCATCCCATAAGTGTTTTAACTCCTAAGTTATTTGCTACAATGAGGACTAAATTTGAGGGGACACATTTTCCTTTGTTAGCTGCTATGTTACCTCAGGAGAATGAGAGTGTTAATGAGCTTAATGTTGTTTTACCTTCTTCCATTCCTACTGATGAAAATCTTTCAGTAGATGGTGATGAGGGTCCTTCTGTTGTTGCTGAGGCTTCTATACCTTCATCTAGATCATGTCCTAGTCCTGCAATTATACAAGTTCCTATTGATGAAGTCCAAGTTACTATTGATGCAGTCCAGGATCAAATTGATGATGTTCATATTGCTTCTGATAGATTGCCTACACCAAGTCCTGTTAGGATTCCATTTGGTGAAGGATGTTCTAATGTTGACCAGGTTAATGTTGCTCCTGAACAGTCTACTGAAGTTCCAATTTCGACTGAGCAATCACATGATGCTGATGAGGATTCTATTACACTTACCTCATTATATGCTCTGATGAACAAGCTTACAGGTGAGGTGACTGGTCTTAAGAAAGAACTTGCAGAAACCAAGTATGTTCTTGGTAACAAGATTGTGGAATTGGAGACTAAAGTTGAGCACTTGGAGGAATTGCTGAGTCAGAAGGGTAAAAAGAGAAGTTTGGTTTCTTCTGAGGAGGAGGACGAAGAGAATCTTCATGAATCTCTTGGAATTTTGGCTGATGTAGCTCTTACATCTGATGTTTCTTCTCCTATTGCTAAATCTTCAAGAAGAAAGGAGTCTAGCAAGGAACCTATTCTATATACTAGCAAAAGAAGAAGACAATCTTTGGATAAGGTATCTGCTGACACTTCAAAGGAGCTAAATATGGAGGATGCATCTACTGATGGTTTAGTGAAAGAGGTTACTACTGATGGTCAAACTTCATCTATACCAGAACATTCAAATGTTTCACCTTCAGCAGATGATGAAGAGGTTTTTCTTGCTGGGAGAATGTATAAGTTGAATGCTTCACCTGAAGTTTTCTCTACACCTGTTGAGGAATTGTCTCAACCTATTTCCTCTGATGTGGGTTTAATTGTTTCTTCTGAAGCTCATATTGGGTCTGCTGAAATTGGTTCTGCTGAGACATCTTCTGAGAAAGTACAGGACCCTGTGATTGATGATCTGCTGAATTCAGGTAGAGTGACTAAAGAACAATATCAAGCTCAGGCTGGATTGTTTGCTGATTATGAGAATATCCAGAAGAGTCGAGTTGTGGCTAAATTTCTTCAAGATCAGTATGCTTCTGATTTGTCTCCTGAAAGGAAATTAGAGCTTGATGCATTCTTTCCTACGATCACTGATGATCAATGGGATGGTTATATTTCTCAAGGTGTTTCTGATCCTGATCTAGCAAAACTTATCTTAGGAGAATCTTTTAATGATGATGATTTTATGGATAAAATGGTGGCACTTGGTAATCAAAGGAAGAAAGAATCTGCTGCACAGCGAAGAGCTATTATTGATCAGAGAAATAAAGCCAAAAGAGAAAAACCTATGACTGTTGCTCAGAAGAGGAATTATATGAGGAGAGTTGTGAAGAATGCTGCTCTGTATAATTCTGGTATGACAATGAAGCAAATCATGACTTTATCTGATGATGCTTTGATTAGACAGTATCATATGGTTATGAAGTTATCTTCTTCTGGTTCTACTTCTTCTCAATTGGAAAATAGTGCTTCAATGACTGATGTTCCTACAGCCAAGAGACAGAAAACAGTTGAAATTGTGGATAATTTTGATACTGTTTTGCCTTCGGTGGTATCTTCAGTTGTTCCTTCTGATACAACTTCTGATGCTACTCCTTCTTCTGATATGGTTGTTTCTGCTGAATCTTCTTTGGTTTCTTCTGAAATGTTGTCAAGTGTGGAGTTAAGTGATTCTCTGATTCAGGAAACTGATCTACAACTTGATACTGATAACATTGCTGATCTGGGAAAGCAGAGTTTGGTTACAAGAAGTTCGGATAGATTGGCTAAGAAAAATGCTTCAAGGAATACTACTTTAGATCTTACGGCTGATGCATCTATATTTATTGAGGTTGGATCTATTGAAGCTTTTCCTGAAGGTACTCATGTGGTTTTGGTTAATTGGACAGCTGGAAAGCTTAACACTGTTTATAGGCTGGATAATACTGTTCTTGAGTTCAACTTCTTGAAGGATATTCTTCATTTGGTGAATAGACATGATTTGAAGATGCTGTATGAGCATGTCATTCAGTATTATAAGTTTCATTCAGCAACTGGTTCTGGTTTATATTTGTTGGGTGATCTTCAGGTTATGTTTGATTCTGATTCTCCAAATGGTAAAGGGTATTCTATTTGGAAGAATTCTCATAAATGGGAGATTGAGAGTTGGAGATTTTATCCTCTGCCTTGTGTTCAGGTAGTTCAGACTACATGTGGGATGATTGTGTGTATGCTATCAGATAGGCTTTATCCTTTATCTGATACTTTTATGGAAAGATTGCTGAGACACAAGTTGGAAGTGCCTCCTAATCCGGTTGGCAATGATGACCTTTATGCTACTCAATGTGTTGGTTTGATTAAGAATCAACTTCTATCACATAAAGGTTCATCTTGATTGTAACATTTTGTAATATTTGTTTTCTTTGTTTATTAGTTAAAAAAAAATAAAAAAATAAAATAAAATGATTTTGGTTTTATCTAACTTTTCTTGCAGGTTTGTTGTATATTTTCTTGGTTATTGACTCACCTGATATACTTTGTGTATGTCAAAGAGTTAGCTAGTCCAAAGGGTACAGCTTTGGTAAAGACACATCAAATCTGTTGATAGCTGTAATGATTTGCTAAAAATCATAAGGTATGCAACCACCTATGCTTTCTTGCTGAGTGTTGTATGGTTTTCACTTCACCATGGTTTATTCCTATTTGGAATCCAAGAATTGGCTAGCCCACTTGTATATGGCTTGTGGTAAAGGCAGTGGCATTCCATATTTGGTTCTCAATTCACCAATTCTACGAATTGACTAGTCCTGAGCAAACGGCTACAGGTAAAGACATTTCAAATCCGTTTATATGGTTGCTGGTTTGCCAATACATCAGATGGTTATCAGTGTACCATAGTTTACGAACTGAAACATATGGCTACTCCAGTAGTGATGGCTATTGGTAAAGAGACATCAAATCCATTTATTTTCAATGATTCACCTCTCACAGGAGTTAACACACCTGGATGTGATGAGAATAGTATGAAACTAATCTGTTTTGATGTACCTTTTGTCATTTGTTGCTGCAAAGATATGGAGTTTCAGAGTTTCTTCATCATAGAGATGTTCTTTGGATTCTTTGTTGCTGTTGTTCGTGTCCAATCCTCTGGTGCTGTACGATCTATCAAGAAACTGGAACTTAACAAGTCAAATTCCAGTTTAGGGGAGGATTGTTGGGAATTATGTGAAAGTCTGGATTATGCTGATATTAATGCCGAAGTGTTTCTACTGAAGTGAAGTGGATTCTGCCGAAGACTTATTCTGCTGAAGTATAATAGTTATTAGTTTGTTTCTGCGGATGTGTTTATTCCGTGTTTAGTTTATTTAGTGTGGATATACATGAGCTTTATTAGGAAGTGATTGTGTATATCTTTATTAGTTTTATGATTATACGTTTCTTGGAAAACGGTTTAGAGATATTGTTTAGGGTTCCTTATCTATAAAAGGAACACATTAGAAAGGTTTATGTACAGATTGAAAAACTCAGTTTTAGTTAATATAAAGATCCATAGAGGATCAAGAAGTTATTAGTTATTTGTTACTTGTGTTTATATTCCGCTGATAAACATTAGTAGTAGAGATTGTCTTTTATTGTGCTTGTGATTACATAGGCATACATAACGATCCACGAGCTCAAGATCTATCAAGGTCTTTGTTTGTTTAAACACGCTAGATCTAAGTCGCTAGCTCCAAAACTGTAACTCGCCACGAAATTGCAAAGCAAGTCGCTACGAAGAATGAAGTCCGAATGTCAAGTCGCTAGCAAGAAAACCACAAAAACATCACTTTTCAATCCAAAAACTACCCAACCACGATGATTCAAGCTTACCAAATCAAGACCTAAACACTTGTGATGATTCTAAACATAAAAGTACTATCAAAATCCAAATTTAACACTAGAAATCACCCAAATGATGCAAAAACCACTAAACTTTTTCAAACTCAAAAACCACCTAAAAACCACTAGAAATCCAAAGATGTGCAAGATATGATTTAACCATGGCTCTTGATACCAATTGTTGGATATTAGTTTTCACATACACATCAAACCATAACACAAAGTGGCGTATAAATGGAATTCTAGAGAGAGAAAGTTAAAGGTTTAGGGAACTTAGTGAGAGAAAGTGAAAGATATTATTATGAGCTCCAACTCTCTACCTTGGGAGGTAGAGAGTATTTATAGTCTTACATAAATCGCCACACATCGGGCTGTGGATCAGGCATACAGTGGGTAAAGACTCGTCCGTCCTCCACGGTGTTACTTAACTAAATACTACTTAACATAAAAGAACTACGACTACGAGCTTTCTAACGATTACATATACTTGAGGTGACCGACTCTTTAATACCTGGAATTTGTAATTCCTAACAAGAAGGAAGGCCTAGTGTGGTTAAAGATTGGCGACGATAAAAATTTTTTAGAATGCCAAGAACTGTTAAGAACTTTAAGAATTGGACAAAGAAGCAATTAAGCCATGCTTGGCCACTGCTTGACATAAGTGACGAAGATAAGGCCAATGGGATTGACCACCCGTACCAAAAGATCAAAAAAATTTATTTGGGGTGTTTAGAGCTTGGCGCGGACTATAAACGGGACGAAAATCTCATCAGTTGGATTCAATGTGGGGATTGCCATATCCACAAAATGACAAACAAACATTTGTAGCCAATTGCCTTGAGTCTAACTTAAAGACTCATTAATAAAGAAAAGTGCTCTTTTGAGAGACAACCCGAATTATCCCTTTTATTTGTTTTATTTCCATTTCTATTGGGTTTTGTGTTTTTAACTATTTTTGCAGGGAATCGGAGATGTTTGCTGTAGCAGCCTGAACGGGTACCTGATCTATCCACAGTTACGGCGTAACTCATTCCAATGGTTACGCTGTAACACACCTCCAGTAGCTATCCTCCAGAGCATTACCAATAACGGCGTAATCTCATGCACTGGTTACGCCGTAGCTACACTCCAATAGCGTTTGCCAGGTTTTGCCATAATTACGGCGCAACTCCTTTTTGGAGTTACGACGTAACTATCCTCTGTATTAATTCTTTCTCTTTAAACACCCTGTATTAGTTTTTAAATAAACTTTGTGGGTATACTCCCTGTAAGCCCTCATGAGACTACACTCGTCCACTTTGGACACCAAGTGGTTTAAAAGGCTTGTTGCATACGCTAAATGCAACCGTGATTCCTACGAAAGTGAGTTAGATTTCTTTTCGTGTTTCTTTTTCTTTTTTAGAATTATGCTTGTTGGTAGTGTGATTTCAGGGAATGAAGTTTGCTCGTGGATGCTTATGCGAAGGCACGATTCTTTTCGTGGGCCTTCTTTCTATTTCAAAGCGAATTTCAGGGAAGTTTTCGCTCTAATTTTACTTTCTCTTCACCTTTATTTAACGTTTAGTACAAAAGGGACTTTGTACATTTCAAGTGGGGAGGACGGGAGTAGAATTATCTCTTGAACTTTATTTTCCCTTGGTTTTCTAGTTTATTTTGAAAAATTATGCAATTTTTAAAATTTTGACATGTTTTACTTAACCTAACTAGATTATACCTTAGCCGAGCACATTATAACCCTTGATATTATATGGTGTGATTAGCCTTATCCGTTTCCAAATACTTACCCCAAATCCACCAAATTATGAGTGTACCGGTAGCTTGTAAACTTTAGAACTTGGCCTTTGCATCATTTCGAGACCATAGACGAGGTATGTTGAGTTAGCTTAATGTATTTGGATTATTTAGTTTAAGAAGGCAATATTATAGGACTATCGCCCAAAAAGCCTATCCTTGTGTGTCTATCGATTAGTCACCTCGACTTCTCGACCCCCATGTTAAACCCTTTTGTTGCACTCACCTTTAGTGCAAGATACCCCCAGATACACGCGTCTGAGCCACTCCTTTTATTTTGTTCACCCAATATATTGTTTCGATACACCCATACACCTTAGCCTACCGTGTAGTATTTATTTTTGATCGGGAAGTCATTGTTTGCCTAAGTTCAAGGTTCAAGTGGAAAGGTTCGGAAATCACGCTTTCATCAAAGACATATTTTTGAAGATCATTGACGACCCCCTAAATTCTCATATTGTTCATCTCAAGTGGGTGGATGCTATGTTTAGTTGTTATGTGTAAAATATATATATATATATATATATATATATATATATATATATATATATATATATATATATATATATATATATATATATATATATATATATATATATATATATATATATATATATATATTATAGTTATTTGTTGATTATAAAGTGCGATGTTATAAGCACTATGTTTAAGATCTCATCACAGATTTAGTATCGAGGAGGCCACCTCGGTCACAATTGAATAATGAAGTTGGCAATCATTGCGCCAACATTTGAAGAAAAGGTAATGTGCCCATCATGACGTCCTCTAATGGCACATCTACCTGATATATCATGATCCGGTTTCTTAACCTTGAAACTTGAACTTTGGATGAATGGTAAGTGGTGATAACTTTGTTATAGATTTAGACTATTTGCTTGTTATTTTTACTTTACACCAATTATATCACATGTCTTATCCTACCCTTTAGTCATGAAGTGTGTCTAGGTGATGAAGCGAGCAATCTTTGGTGTCTTGGCCATGGATTTGGTCATGTATCATTGATTTTTTCTACTTCGCCGTCACATGTTAGTAATGACGATTCACCCTTAACCTTTGTCGTGTCTACCCATATTGCCTTTGAGAATTGTTTAGTCCTTAACTCTAGTGGTCGAGATTTGTGTAACTGCCAAGCTTATGATAGAATACATGCTATGACTGTGCGTTGAGTGATCACCCCGAAATTGACACTTAGAATAGTTGAGAGACTTGAGTGTTTTGTTCCCATTTCGTGAGGTGTTCGGCATTGTTTTATTCTAGCATAATGGATTTTTAAACTTATATTTTTCAGGTAATGGGATATATCTTTTTATAAATTTATCTAATAAGGTATACTTGAGAGCAAGCAGAGTTCAAGTGGGGGGATATTTGATAACATCAAATAGTCCTGAATATTAAGTGTCAATTTCCCCCGATAATGCTCGTATTTTGTATCATTTATGTGGATTTACGCTTGTTTTCTTCTATATTTCACTTTCAGGTAATTTATGAGCATTGGAGCTAAAGAGATGAGGATTTAGAGAGTTTATTAAAGATATATGATAGTATGCCCACTGTGAAGTAATTACGGCATAACTCCTCTCTCACATTACGCCGTAACAAAAGCGTGACTTAGAAGACAAACTCAACAGCATATTACGGTGTAAATCCATCTTAGGATTATGCCGTAACTAATTAGGTCAAATGATGTTCCACGCCGCTGCAAGCTACGTCGTAACTCCTTCCAACGATTACTGCGTAATCATGATTTTGTAACCTATATTGAAGATACGGCGTAACTCATTCCATGTGTTACGCCCGTAACCAGCTATAACTAGAGCATTATTAATGATTTATATAGGTTACGGCGTAACTCTCAAATTAAGTTAGGCCGTAACTAGATCTGGCAAATTTTGCATTTCACATCATTCACTCCACACTACAAAGCAGAGAACGTGAGTAGGGGACTGAAGGCAAATCTTGAGGAGCATACAGAGCCATATCCAAGGGAGAAATCACTCCCTAAGGATAAGCATTAGCGATTTATCATTTCTTTTACTTTCAATTCATGTATTTCATTATGTCAAACGTTGAATTGATTGTTTCATTTAATATGATCGGCTAAGCACCTCTGGTGCTATCCTAGTTATGATTCCTTAATTGTTATGTTTATGTTTATATTGCTTTCGTATAATTGTTTCTAGTGTATGCATGCATAGTTTGTTGGTAGCTACCCTTGTTTCGGTAGTTTTGAATGGCGGTAGTGTCTAGTTGCTTAGGAGAATTGACCAACTGACCCTAAGTAGGTAGACTGAGTGGGAAGGGTAATAATTGACAACTGACGACCCTTCTTCGCTTGTGTGAACTGGCCAAATGATTACCTGCCATTTGGTTGAACTTAAGAAGTTAGGGATGAGTGTCTAAGATGCTGGCGCCCAGGCACTCATTGTTATGAATCTTGCATGTAGCGGAGCTTAATGACTTGGCTTAGGGGACTAAAAACAACTGGACTTTCAAGGGTAGTAGCTTGATCTCCGGTGGAAACCTTTGCTGATAGGTTAGGACGAACTTACCAAATATTGTCCTAGCGACCTAAGCCCCCACTTGAAGCAATTGGAAGTAATTAGACGTGAACATAACATGATAGGATGAGTAACTAGGTTAGCACACTTCTCCCTACTGATCACACCCTTTGCCTTTATTCGCTTTCTTTATTTCTTGTTTTATTAGTTTATTAATCATTTCCATCTTAAAACCAATTAAAACCATTGACATTAGACTTAATTAGAATCCACTCACATAGCTCTTGGGACGACCTCGGTTTTACCAATTACTACACTACACACGATCGGGTACACTGCCCGTTAGTGCATAAGGTAGACCATAGGTAAACAAGACACTTATAAATAGTAAAACCTGGTCAGTAAAACCTGCATCAATCTGTCTTTCCACTGGCATAATTTTTAATTTTTCAAAAATGATCTTTGATGCAATGGTTGCCAATGTTAATAACAGGAAAAAGTTTTTGATGTACCCACGTTTTCTTCAAATGATTTTTGATGTTCAAACTGAAAGCAAACATCCTTACATTGCGGTCCCTTTTACTAAAAAGATTTTTGGTAATATGAAAAGGGGTTTTGAAGGGGTACACATGCCACTTTTGCCTGCTATGTTGCCTGCTGTTGCTACTGACCCAGCAGGTACATCTAGATCAGTTCCAATTCAAACTACACCTGCTACATCTATAGCTCATGATCAACTAACATCAGAACCAGAAGAACCTGAGTCTGAATAGAGAACACCAACACCCCCACCACCTTCACCTCCAGTTCATGAGGAAGAACCACCCGTGAGTCCTCAAACACCCACTCCTGTAGCAAGACCCAGTTCTTTATCAATGGAAGATCTACTTCAACTGGTTCAACAACTGATGAATTATAATATGAATTTGAGAAGGTGGTCAAACAAGTTCAAAGCTTTTTGCCTAACGATTAAGAATTGGAAGCTTCAAAGATGAAAAGGAAAGGCATTCAACTTGAATCAGAAGAGGCTAAGAAGCAGAAAGTCAAAGAGATTGAAAAGGTTGTAGAGGTTGAAAAGGCTGCCGAAACTGAAAAGGTAAAGAAGGAAGAAGAGCCAGAAAAACCAGTTGTCAAGTTGACAAGGAGGAAGTCTGTTGCTAAGAAGAGTAAGAAGAAGGATAAGACTGAAACTAAAGAAGAGGTGGAAGGTTATATAAAGGATAAGGTTGAAGAACCTTCATCTGAAGAGTTCACCATGGGCACCATTCCTGAAGCTTTAACACCTGCAGCTAAGATTGCAAAAGTACAAGTCATAAAAACTAGAAACAAGGGAGTCTACCAGATTGTATGGGAAGATTACACTAACACCATATATGTAAATTTTCCTACTTTGTTAAGTGATTTTTCCAGGGATGATTTGAAGGATATGTACAAGCTGATGATGGAGAAGCATGGTGACAAGAGGCCTTAGGAAGAATATGAGAGAGTCCTCTGGGAGATTTTGAAAACCATGTTTGAGGCACCAGATGCAAATGATGAAATCTGGAAGCTGGCATGTCAAGAACAAGTGATCAAACGGAGATATTTCCATACTTGTTAAGTGCATTGTCTCGTATTAGAAACTAAAAATATTTATATACTAACAGAAGTGAAGTATCCACTTCCAAACAGGGTTTGCAGGACTATGCTTGAAAAGAAGCTACTTGGAGAAAGAAAGGATGATGCATGTTATCAGCTTTTGAGTTTAGTTGAATCAAAAGCTCAACATCAATAATTTTAACTTGTTTGAAAGAATTTTCTAAGTGTTGTTGGGTATGTTTTAAAAGTTGATAAATAAAATGGTTTTGAGATGGTTTCACTTGGTGAAGGTGCTCTGCACCAATACAGCAAATGGTAATCATTCCACCATGTCTAATCAACATAAGGACTGGCTAATCCATGAGCAAATGGCTCTGGTAAAGATATCTCAAATCTATTTATGGCTGACAATTTGCTAAAAATTGTATTGTACTCAACTCACCATATATGTGTTTGATAAAGAGTTGGCTAGCCCACAAGAGTATAGCTTGTGGTAAAGGCTGTGGAAAAAACATAACTGGTTATTAATTCACCAGGGTATAGATACACTAAATAACTAACTAGTCCAAAAGGGTACGGATTTTGGTAAAGACAAGTCAAATCCGTTAATAGCTGATGATTTGCTAAAGGTCATATGGTATTTCAACTCATCATGTTTCATGTACAAAGAGTTGAAATGGTTATCAATGTACCATGGTTAGAGGGTGAGGAAGCTAAAAATTCTTCCAAAGAGGGGAGGAATTTGAAGGAGGGTGGATCAGACTTAAGGACACCAAAAAAGGAGAAATATTCTGAGGAAACACACATTAGTCCTCAAGGATTGGAAGCAGCAGAAATTTTAGTTAAGAACCTTAGTCAGAAGAAGTTTGCTAAGAAGAGACTTGATGGGGAAGCTGCTAGTTTTGGTAGAGTGGATAAGTCTGGTTGTGCTGAAGTTAAGTATGCCTTTGATGAAGATATTAATACTGGCTTTGATGCAGTTATTAATACTGGTACTGAAGATATTAATACCGGTGACAAAATTAGTTCTGTTGGTGTAAATGTTAATACTGGCAGTGAGATTAAGTCTGGTGAAGAGTCTGTTACTCAAAGAGAAGGCAAAGGGATACTTGAAGAGCCTTCTAAGCCAGTTAAGACCAAAAGGCAGATCATGGAAGAATAAGTAAGTCTAGCAGAAATTGCAAGAATTCAAAGGGAAGATGCAGCTGAAGAAGCTAGGCTTGTAGAACATAAAGTCAAAGATGAGCTTATTGCAAAGAACTTGAAGGAGAAACCAGAACTAACTGAAGAACAAAAGAAAAGTAAAGATGAAGTTCTGGAAGCTATTAAGTTGTATACTGATGAAGATTGGGACACCGTCAGAGCTAAACGTGAAGTAAATAGAGACATCCTAGCTGATATTGGAAGTGAAAACTATGCTAGGAAGACGGTGGAAATGGTGAATGAGAAGAAAAGGCTTCTCAGAGAGCAAAGGCAAAAGGAGAGGATGAACAGACCCTTGACCAAAGGTGAACAAAGGGAGTATATGATACACTACATAAAGAGTCAATGACATCCTAGTTGGAAGTTGATTCAGTTGAAGAACTTGAAGCCTGATGAATTACAATCTGAATTTGAGAAGGGTGTCAAACAAGTTCAAAGCTTTGTGCCTAAAGGTTCAGAATTGGAAGCTTCAAAGATGAAAAGGCAAGGCATTCAACTTGAATCAGAAGAGGATTGTTGGAATCACTCCTCAACCATAATCAAGTGTTAGTAATTAATATGTAATAGTTAGCTTTATTATGGCCTTTATGTTTGTTATTAGCCTTAAGCTTATGTAGAAGGCCCATGAGCTTAAGTCCAAGCCCATTTAAGAAAGGATGGAAACTAGGAGTGTTGCTCTAGCTTTCCTCCTATAAATACTCTATGTAAACCTTCATTTGAAGGTTGGTTGTTCAAGTTTTTCTCTTTCACATTCACCTACGCGTAACCGGTATTATTATTGTTTGTGTGTGTGTTAGATCTTGTTCAATCACCTTAACCTCTTTCTATATTACTTGTGTTTGTAAAACTAGTGACCTAACAGTGGTATCAATCGCCTACTAGTTGGGTGAATCATGTTTGTTTTTGAAGTGGGTTTCGGTCCTACGCCTAAAACGCACATTTGATACTTTGGTTTGCTTAAAAACTTGTTTTTTACACTTTTTAATCCAAGATTCTTGTACTTTCAACGTCTTAAGGTGTTAAAATACTTGTTTTTGGTAAAAAGTTTCAAACTTTATTCGTGGATAGTTGTTTTTGATCGAGTTCTTGAACGAGGGTTCTATCCTACTCGTAACTGTTTTAGAGGCTTTGGTTCATCAAGTTTCACACTTTTGTGTATTTTGGTGTTATTGAAGCTATTTTATCACACAAAAACTGGTTTAGAAACACTTTTGGACAGAATCAAAATTTCGAGCATTTCTACGCGTAGTAAAACTCTAAACCTACGCGTAAGTGCTTCCTTGGTTTGATCTTCATTTTCGTGGTTTATTTCGTGTTTTCTTACTTGGATAAGTCTGAAAATACGTCGACTTTGGATATCTCTTGCACTGTGATAGTGTAAAAGATCATTTGGGCAAAAACCCTAAAATTACGCATAAGCATAAGCTTACGCGTAGAAATCCTACGCCTAAGATTTTTCCTACGCCTAAGCCTAGTCTTACGCATAAGAAAATCCTACGCCTAACTTTTGTCTACGCCTAACTTTAGTGCTTTTCCCTACTTACGCGTAAGCTAAATCCTACGCGTAACTCCTTATTGTTACGCTTAACTTTGGTGTTTTTACGCATAAGTGCTACTTGGTTCTTGTCTTTTCTACGCCTAAGGACACTTCATCAACAAAGGTTCATTCGACTACAAAGATCCATTTTTACCAACACAAGTTTTCAACATGTCTCAACCACCATACTCTAACTATTTCCCTTACACTTATCCTCAACGACAACAACAACTAAGTCCACAACATCAACAATGGAATCAACAACAAGCTATTTATCAACAACAATTTAATCAACAACATACTCCACAACTTGGTGCAATTCCCCCACCACAAATGGTTCAACCACCGCCAAGTCTTCAAGTTCAACCCTACACAAATGATTTCAATCAACATCCATCAAGGAACACTATGAAGGAACCCACTTGGTTTGCAAAGATGTGTGAAGCTTTAAGCAGCCAACAATCAATTCATGAAGCTGAATCACTTGATAGACCTCCAATGCTCACTCCAAGAAACTACAATCAATGGGTGATAAGGTTCTTTAGGTTTTGTGATCTGAAGAAGCCACATGGAAAGTTCTTAAAGAAGGTTATCTTGGAAGGTCCATTTGAGATGCCTACTGTCATTGTACCCGGAGATCCTACTGCTATTCCACCAAGAGATGAACAAACAAACATTGCTATTGTTACAGACTTGAATGCTCAAGAACTTCTCCACTAAGAAGCAGATGAACTTGCAATGGAATATATCCTCTTAGGATTACCAAACCCAATTCTTCATAGTGTTGATGCTCAAAAGACTGCACAGAAAATGTGGGATCATATTCGTCTTCTTATGGAAGGATCGGTACTCAATCACGAGGATTTGGAATCCAAAATTTACTTGGCTTATGAACACTTCATGATTGAACCTGGAGAGACACTAGAGTCCTATCATCATCATTTTTCAGACATCATCAATGATTTGGATAAACACAACATCATCATGCCAAGAATTGCAGTGAATACTAAGTTCCTGAGTAGTCTTGGTCTTGAATGGGAGAAGTATGTCATTTTTCTCCGTCAAGCAAAGAATATGCATCATTCTACATATGGATTCTTGTACGATTACTTGAAGCCTCATGAGAAGGAAGTTGATCGGGAAAGGATTCTCCGTGCTCAAATTGCTCCACCTACACATCCGGACAATCAACAACTTGCCTTATATGCTCAACAAAGTTATCCTCCTCAACAAGCAACTCAACCTACTGCCTCAGTCACACCAAACGATCAATCACAGCAACCTCAACAAAATCAATTGGTTCCTTACAACAACAATAATGATCAACCACTTCATAGTCAAACTAATGAGGAATCCGATCCGTTCGAAGCATTGCAACAGGGATTTGTTATGATTGCTAATGCTTTTAGCCGTTATACAAACAAATCCAACAATCGTATTCGTTCCTCATCCAATACACGAAATCAGGCAGTTGTGAACAATGGATGAGTTGAAGTTCAGAATCGTGGTTATGGTCGTCAAATGGGAGGTGGTCAAGGGTTTAATGCTATGGGTAGGAATAACAACAGAGCTCAAGTGGTAGAACATGGAATTGCTCAGAATGGGTTGAATGGTCTTCGATGCTACAACTGCAATGAGAAGGGACACTTGGCTAATGCATGCCCAAAGCCAAGGACTAGGGGCAGTGCTTACTTCAAAGAGGCTCTTCTTTTGGCTCTTAAGGATGAAGCTGGTGGATCTCTCACAAACAAAGAACAGAGCTTTATGGCAGATGCAGACTCAGATGATGATATGGAGGACTTGCAGGCCAATGCAGCTGTTATGTTGATGGCTAATATGCAAGAGTTACACATGAGTGAAACAGGCCCAGTGTATGACACTGATGGCTTGTCTCAGGTACCCGAACAAACCATCATCATATCTGAACTAATATCTCCGCCAATATCTGCATCCGGCACGGATCAGACTGTTCAAAATGAGTCATCTACATCTCATTCTGACGATTTTCAAGTTAACCCTGTAGTTACATTTGACGATCAAGATGACCTTATGGTTTCCTTTGATAATCAAATTGACTTCGTGGTTGTACTTGAGGATCTAAATAATGATCATGTTGTGACTCACGTTGAACAAGCCGAACTGTTGCCTCCTCCAGATTTTGCTCGGTTAATTCAAGACCATCAAATCAAAATGGAGAAATGTTATGCATTAAATAAGGACTTAAAAAGCAAAAATGCACTGTTAACCAAGGATTTTGAATGCTTACAAATGCAACTCAACTTTTTCAAAACTCAAGAAAACCGTGAAAAAGGTTTTGAAGCCGCTTTTGCTAAATCTCATCAAAACGAAAAATATTTAGAAAAACAGATGCGTGATCTAGCCGCTTCGAAGAATGCTTTGTTGTCTGAAATAGAACAACTGAAACATGAACATAAAAAGCAAATTAACGCTCTCACCTTGGAAAATCAAAAAGCCAAGGATGAGTTGTTAAATTGTCAAAAATAGTTCTCAGCATACAAAAAGCATTCAACGAATCGGGTAGATGACCTTCTTGCAGAAATTATTGGCTTGCAAAACAAAATTAAAGAGTTTAAAACTGTTGTTTACAAACATGGTGAATCAGAAACAGCTATTGAAAAGTTTACTTTAAAACCCAATCCAAAAGGATATGGACCAAATCTAGCTGATTACAAACCTAAGCTTTCACTCAAAACATTCAAACCAAATCCTGAAGTTTCCAGTGCAGAATATAAAATTAATGATACTGTTATGAGTGTTGTTGAATATCATCGTCAAGAGGAATTAGATGCAGAAGACGAGAGTCGATCAAAATTAAAAACGGTTGTTTACAACAAACCTTTTAATTATTCTAAACCGGTCACTTTCGTCACAACAACGGATTCTTCTAACACACCAAGGGTTATCATCAAAACACCTGAGTCTTCTAATGTTAATCCCCAACCAGACTATGCACAAATTTATGGTCCTTTACCTTCAATCAGTGAAGTAAACTCAAAACCTGAAAATCGCAAAATTCTTAGATATTTTGATATTTTCATGGCTGACCTCAAAACCTTAGAACATGAGATAGAACATCATTCTGAAATCAAAGTTCAACACTTTCAATCGCCTTTAGCGCGAGAACAAAGAGACATTTTTCAAAAAAATCTTCTACCAAATGTTAAAAATTTGAAAAGTTGTGCATTAGCTTGGGAAAAGGATTTTCATAAGGAACTTGGAGTGATGAAGGTCGTTTTCGAGAAAACTGAAACATCTATTTCTAATACTAAACGCAAAAAGAAAATGTTGAGAAAAGATGTTGATCGACTCTTGGAAGATGTTATCTGTGCTGATATCCATAATGCCGTGTTATTCTATTCTTTGCCACATGCATCTGATGATATCTCTACTGATACTGTTGACTCTGTGGTAACCGTTAAGAATATTGATAATGTGCTTCAGATCGAGTCTTTAAAAGCTGAAAATAATCGATTACTCACCGAACTTTACAATGCAAAACGCCGTCTTCATTGGTCTGAAAAAGATATTCACAACCATCAACTTAGTTTTCAAAAGAAAATCGCTCAGTTGAGTGCAAAATCTTCTGATCCTAAAATTGAGCAACTGGATGATCAAAACGTGTCTTTGAAAAGTCAAATCTCTAAATATGAACAAGAACTTGTAACAGTTAAACAGGAATATGGTGTCATATTTGATTTACTCAATAAGACTCGACATGGAGCATCAAATGAACTTGATCACTATCTTGCTCACACTAGAGAAGTCATGAATTTTGCTGGTAATATTCGGTCTGAAAATCAAGATTTGATTCACACTATCTCTAAGCTAAGAGAAATGTTAGGAAAGTATTAACAACTTCCGCCAACCATCATTAAGAGATTAGCACCAGTAACACTTAGTAATCATGCACCTAGAATCCCTACTGTCAAATCACAAGTTGCTAACGTGCTTCCTTCTACTGAAACAGGAATAGTTGCGTCTTTTCCAAACGTCCGCACTTCACAGCCTAGGAGCACTCAATCGAAGAATAGGAAGTTGCGACCTAAGAAAAGATCAATAAGGAATGCTAAAGTAGAAGAACACCCTATGACTATGAATAAGACTCACGTTACTTCCACTATAGATGTTGCGTCTGGCAAATGTAATAGAAATAGTGATGTAATGAATGCTAAACCTTTAAGCACTTTTGATATTCAGTCTGATGCACCTTGTGTTATTTGTTGTAAAAGTATGAATTCTGATTGTCATGACAAATGTGTTGCTAAAGCTATAATCTCTCGTTTACGGAATCCTAAGAATCGGAATACCTCTAGGCCCACTAATCATTCTCATTCTGTGCTTGGTAGACCGCCTTCTTTAGATTCTAAGGCAAACATTGCTGTCACTGTAGCTCCAGTTTCACCTCCTAAGAAGGTAATACCACCTAGTGCATTCACTAAGACTAAAGCAAAGAGTAGTTATAGATGGAAGAAATGGATATATAACACACTATGATTTAAATGGATGCCTAAAGTCATTACTGTGTGCATGTCTCATATACCTGCTTCGGAACCCTCTAACATTTCGGGTTCCACATCTACTTCTATTCCATCTGTGTCGTCTGTGTGTAATGCAGGTGATACAGATCATTCTCTGGATTGTTGATAGCGGATGTTCCCGACACATGACAGGCAATTTTAAACTGTTATCAAACTTTATTGCAAAGTTCATTGGCACTGTCAGGTTCGGGAATGATCACTTCACAGCTATCATGGGCTACGGAGATTATGTCAATGGGAACATCGAAATCAACAGGGTTTACTAGGTGGAAGGCCTCGGTCATAATCTGTTTTCAGTAGGTCAATTTTGTGATGGAGATTTGGAGGTTGCTTTCAGGGAGAAAACTTGTTTCATTCGTGATCTACAAAGAAATGACCTTATGTCTGGCTCGCGTAATTCTAGTCTCTACACTATCGCTATGCAAGACATGGTTGCTTCATCTCCCATATGCTTACTTTCAAAAGCAACATCAACAAAATCCTGGCTATGGCACCGTCGTCTCTCACATCTAAACTTTCAAACCATCACCAACCTTGCTCGACACAAACTAGTTGAAGGACTCCCACGATTCCGGTATTCAAAAGATCACCTTTGCTCAGCCTGTGAACAAGGGAAAAGCACTCATGCTCATTTTCCTTCAAAGGTGGAACACAGCTCTCAGCATGTGCTTCATCTTCTTCACATGGATTTGTGTGGCCCGATGCGCGTGCAAACGATCAATGGCAAACGCTACATCTTAGTAATTGTTGATGACTACTCACGATGGACTTGGGTCTACTTTCTTCATAGCAAAGACCAAGCTCCACAAATGATCATCACCTTTCTCACAAAAATACAGGTTCAGCTCCGCAACACAGTCAGGCTAATTCGAACAGACAAAGGAACTGAATTTGTTAACCAAACCTTTCGTGAATTCTATGAGAAAGTGGGAATTCAGCATCAAACATCAATTGCACGTACACCTGAACAAAACAGAGTTGTTGAAAGACGAAATCGAACGTTAGCAGAAGCTGCAAGAACAATGTTAATCAATGCTAAACTTCCAGATTACTTGTGGGCAGAAGCCGTATCTACTGCATGCTATACTCAAAACCGTTCTATGATCACAAAACGCCACAACAAAACACCTTTTGAGCTTGTCAACAACCATAAACCGAATCTCAAACACTTTCATGTATTTGGATCCCTTTGCTATCCGAATAATGATCGTGATGATTTTGGAAAGCTCAAAGCCAAAGCCGACATTGGAGTCTTTATTGGATATTATGAGAATTCTAAAGGTTATCGGATCTGGAATCGTCGTACAAAACAGGTGATGGAAACGATTCATGCTCATTTTGATGAACTCACGGAGATGGCTTCTGAGTATAACAGCTTAGAACTCGGTCACAACCGTTTAAACTTCCCTCAACCCCCATCATCAGCTGAATAAAGCCCCCAGCTAACTCGTCAACAAATGGAAAGGTTATTTGCTCCTCTGTTCAGTGACGATATTGATGAACGTGCTCCAGGTGTATCCGCTGTTTCCGCTGCTCAACCTGATAATATTCCTATACCTGATACATCTGCTACAACAACTAGTGTTGAAGATGCACCTACACCAGTTGACTCCAACACAACAGTTGAACACACCGCTTCCAAAAATGATGAACCAGCTGATGATATTCTGAATAAAGTATCCCCCACCTGCAGATTTTGATCCAAATGCGTTCTGCAACCCGTTTGCTAATGAGACTGCTGCACCAGATGTCGCGAAATCTTCAACAAACCATTTGAATCCTCAAAATCTGCACAATGTATACCAACATCAACCCTCTACACACCGATGGACAAAATACCATCCTCTGGCTAATATTATTGGCAACCCGAATCAACCAGTCGTTACGCGACAACGTCTTTACACAGATGGTGAACATTGCATTTATGCACTCACTGTCTGCCAATCTGAGCCTAAAAACATTAAAGACGCAATGACAAAAGACAACTGGATTGAATCCATGCAAGAAGAACTCAACCAATTCAAACGTCTTGAAGTATGGGAACTGGTTGAAAGACCAATAGGGGTCTACGTCATTGGTCTAAAATGGATTTGGAAAAACAAATTGGATGCTGAAGGGAACGTCATCCGAAACAAGTCACGTCTCGTTGCTAAGGGTTATCGTCAGGAAGAGGGAATAGACTTTGAAGAATCTTTTGCTCCGGTTGCTCGTCTTGAGGCTGTTCGGATATTTCTCGCGTTCGCGGCTCCTATGAATATGACGGTCTTTCAAATGGATGTCAAAACTGCGTTTCTCAACGGACAACTGAAAGAAACGGTTTATGTCAGCCAACCCAAAGGATTCGTTGATCGAGAGTGCCCGAACCATGTCTACAAACTGAACAAAGCTCTTTATGGTCTCAAACAAGCCCCTCGGGCATGGTACGATAAGCTATCATCTTTTCTCATTGCTAATAACTTCACCAAAGGCTCGGTTGACCCAACTCTTTTTATACAATATCACGGGGCACATATCTTAATTGTTCAAATTTACGTGGATGACATCATTTTTGGGTCTACACATAAAAAGTTTTCAACCGCTTTTGCAAAACTAATGAAGAAAAATTTTGAAATGTCCATGATGGGTGAACTCACGTTCTTTCTAGGACTGCAAGTTCATCAATCACCCCGTGGTATTTTCTTGAGTCAGTCCAAATATGCCCTTGAATTGTTAAACAAATTTGGAATGACAACCTGTGAAACTTATGCCACACCAATGGCTCATACCAAGAAGCTAGATGTTGACTTACATGGGAAATTAGTTGACCCTACCAAATACCGAAGTATTATTGGGTCTCTCATGTATCTAACAGCTAGCAGACCTGATATTGTCTTTGCCGTTTATCTATGCTCCCGTTATCAGTCGCGTCCAACTGAAACCCACCTCTCTGAGGCTAAAAGAATCCTACGATACATAAAGGGAACCATTAACTTGGGGATCTGGTATCCGAAGGATTCTGGTTTTGAACTAATCGCTTTTTCAGACGCTGACCACGCAGGATGCTTAGACTCAAGGAAAAGTACTTCAGGAGCTCTACAATTTCTTGGTGATAAACTGGTGTCTTGGCAATCAAAGAAGCAGGATTGTACATCGTTGTCATCAACCAAAGCAGAATATGTATCCATGTCGGCGTGTTGTGCTCAAGTCATTTGGATGAGAACTCAACTCAAAGACTATGGTTACACATTTGACAGAATCCCGATGTACTATGACAATCGGAGTGCCATTGCGATCTCGTGCAACTCAGTTCAGCATTCGAAATCAAAGCACATCGATTTTCGCTATCATTTCATCAAGGACCACGTGGAACAGAGTACCGTTGAATTATACTTTGTGGGTACAGAATACCAATTGGCAGATCTTCTCACCAAAGCCTTGCCTCCCGCTAGGTTTAATGAGTTGATCCACCGAATTGGTATGAGGTGTTTGACTCAAGAGGAATTGGATGACCTCTTAAAACAGTCTTAAAAACTTGTCAAACACCAAACTCTCTTGTGTAAATAAATTTTTCAAAAACAAAATACAAAAATATAAAACCTGATAAAAACAAAAATATTCTTCTAATCTATTTTTTCTTTCAACATGGCAAGTACATTTCTTCCTTCAACACTATAATCTTTCAAAATTCAGTATTTTTACGATCAAGTGTTGAGAGGGAGAAAACTTTTTACTTAACTGTCTCAAAACATCTGTGTACTTGCATGTTACCATATCTCGGTTGTTTCATTAAACAATGGTGGTGAATTTTCTGGTTCAATGACACTCCTCGGACTAAAATTAATAACCTTTCATCATTTTTCTTGAGTCAAGGGGGAGTGTCGTCAAGCTTCTTTCCTAAAAACTTTGTTTGGTAACCAAAATGAAAGTTAAATGGCTTTGTTTGAAAAAAGAAAAGGTGGAGGGACTAAAACTGCCAAATGCACAAAGTCATTTTTAATAAAATACCTCCACCTAACTTTAACCTTTCACATTTATTACTTTCATCTATATATCATCCACGATCCAAAATCGTTTAACAAATCCGTGCTTTCGATCATCAATTTGTAAGTGTTTATACATTCTTTGCAACAATCTAAACATGGGTTTTGAATCGTTTTTCAAACTAACGGTTAGATTTGCGCCTAGAAGGGTTTTTGTGTTCTACGCGTAAAGTATGAACACATGACCAAATTTGTGTGTTTATGAGTGAAAGGATAGTGCCAAAATGTTGGTATTACATCAATGAATACATTTTCATCGTTTTAACATACCCAGAAACACGAATTGATTGATTTTTCAAAAATTAGGGTTTATGCGTTAAATTGGGTGTTTTCAAATGAGAACGTTTTTGGTGGTAAAGATTGTTGTATTAGGTTGCTTTCAAGTTGAATTGAGCATATTTAAACCCAGAAATCACCCAGAAACACTATGGAATCATTAATTGAAAATTAGGGTTCTAGTTAATACGAATTGGGTATTTTTGACTCATGGCTTATTTGATGTTAAAACTTGGATAAACATACTCTATACGCTTCTTAGACCTCCCAGAAACACTTTGGTGCAAATCCTATGGCTAAAATTTTTATGCGTAAACTATGAACTATTAGGGTTTTGGCTTACGCGTAAGGTTTTCTACGCGTAACTGTTTGATATGCTCTCATGCCATGATCTGTTATAGAATGAGTGTTAGTGCTAATATTGATCTTATGATGATGTTATTTCAGGTTTGCTACTCGTAATACTCAGAATCAAGGTTATTGAAACTCTACGCATAAGGAATACCTTACGCGTAGGCAGTTATGCGTAAGAGAAATCCTACGTGTAACTACTACGCATAAGGTTCTACAATGGGACTACGCGTATCCTGTGAAGGATATGCGTAAACAGTGACTCTACGCATAAAGTCTACTCTTACGAGTAAGCCTTACGCGTAAGGTTTGAATACGCCTACGCGTAAGCTCTACTCTTAAGGTCCCCCTTTCCTACGCGTAACTTTTCTTACGCGTAAGTTAGGATCCTACGCGTGAGCTTTCATCTACGCGTATGTCATTACTGTTTACGCTTAACTTTATCAATACTACGCCTAAGCCTTGATTGACCTTCATTATGAATTGTTACGTGTTCAAACTTGTAAATAAACTAATCATAACGTCACGAATCTAATAATGTCACTAATAAACTTAATCGTTTGATATGTTGTGAACAATAAGTGATAACATAAACTTAAAACTTAAAGTTAACTAACTCACGATACATTTCACGACGTCATTAGACTATTGGACAAACAAGTGACTTAGGACTCGTAACAATCACTGACACTGTACATTCAATAACTAGACAATAAAAACTTCTGTTGACTAACATTATGTCTTTCGATATGTTGGTTCTTTTGTCTAATGTTATTTCAGATCACGACATGGCTGAACAAATGAATGTGGATGGATCAGAAGTTCTTACAATTGCTGATATCTTTCCAGAGGGTTATCCGAGAAAGCTTGGAAAGAACAACCTTAGGGTTGACTTTGACACCCTCACATGTTCAGAATCTTCTTGTCTCATTGCAGTGGATATTCTCAGGATCATCCCTACCAGAACATGCTCTCACACTCTGCCACAGTTCCAGAGGTCTACATTCAACAATTCTGGGATTCTATGCAGAGGATCACTGGTCAAAATGCTGTGAATGTGACTCTTAATCACAAACAAGTCACTATCACTCCTGATGACTTACGAGCTGTTCTCATCATTCCAGACATCGCTCCAACCGACTTCTTTGCTACCCCTACTGAAGAGACTGTCCTGCAATTCTTGATAGATATTGGTTATGATGAAGCTAAAGGAATTATTTCTAAGCACTCTCACGTGGAGCTGAAGAATATTCCTCAACCATGGAGGACACTCTATATGATCATCACCAAATCAATCTCTGGTCGTGACAGTGGCTATGAGCATCCCAAGCTCATGGAACTGCAAATTTTCTGATATCCCCATGAGACTCAATGACCCAGATAATCATGACATCTTGACTGAGCCCATACTATTTGTCAGAATCAAAGAATCATCTACGAAGAAACAGGGTGCTGAGTTGCCCGATCACCTTCTTACAAAGGAAATCAAAAAGCTGGAATCGTACAAAAGGTATCGGGTAGCCGTAAAAGAAGGAAAAGTTGGCCATCTTGATGAAAAGGCTTCAGGGACTCCTACTCGGAGAACCAGAACAGGAAGTGCTGGCAGTGCAGTAAGTTCTGAAAGTCAAAGGAAGTTTCCCAAAAGGAATCCTCCTAGCAAAAGGATTGTTCCCGTAAAGGAAGCTGAACCTATTCCCACACTTGAACCGCAAAGAAAGCTTAAGGACGAAAGCTCTGAAGGTACTGAATCAGAAGAAGAGATTACATACTCTGAAACTGCAAAGGATGACACTCCATTAGTACCGAAACCTCCTAGTCCTCCAGCTGAACATGGCAAAGGGAAGACTCCAGCGCTTGTGCCTTATGATAAAAGCTCAAGCTCAGAAAGTGATGAAGAGCAACTGGATCAATCCTACAGGAAGAAGTTTAAACTCGTTAGACACCTTCAAAAAGCTGAAGAATTTGCAAAAGATCAAATGGGTGGACCCGGAGGATCAAGTGGTGTTGCCCACTCCTCACCAAGTCCTGATGCGGTTAATCGACCTGATAAGGGATCTGGTGCCACCACTCTTTTACAACAACAGAAGCTTGTGGAGGATACTATCGAATATGACTTTGAGAAATCTGAAACTGAGAAGTCTGAGAAAGATAAAGATGTTGATTATGACAAGCTGCTTCTGGAAAGTCCTACACGATCACAGAAGGAAACTTCTGAACCGCCCAAGGACCCCGAGCCTCCTCATGTCTCCTCCTCATCAGATTCTTCATCTCACTCCTCACCACCACCATCAAAGAAGTCAACCAAATCAACATCCAAATCTATGAAGAAACCACCTCGATCTTGGATTTCTCAGACTCATGAAAGAATTGTGAAAGCTATCCAACAAGTCAGAAAGAAAGACATTCTCCAAAAGAAGTTGAATTTCTATGCTGATCACATACAGCATCTGTATGACGAGCATGAAAAGATGAAAGAAGAAAGGAAGTTTATTCAGGAATTCATGAAAAGTCATCGTCAAGAGGAACTGAACGAAATGATCAAAGGTTACACTAACAAGTACCTTCAGGATATCGTTCCTAAAGTCACAAAGGAGATGTTTACCAGACAACTATATCTGAATCTTATGCAGATAGCCAAGCAAACTATAAGATCCACTCCTTTAACCGTCACAATCAATCCATCAGATCCTGTAGTTTTCTCGGATAATGAATTGGTGGCCAAGCTTGTCACACAAATGTCTACACGATCTGGGACATTTACTTCTGAGGAAGGAAAGCTGTTTCAAGCATTGCTGGACTACCAACTCAAAGAAGCATGTAGATTCGAAGAAGAAAAGTCTAAACGTCCTAGAGACGATGAAGACAAGGATCAGGATAAGCATGATAAAGCTAAACGTCAAAAGAAGTCTGGTGAATCATCTTCTATGTTACCTCCTCTCCAACGGACTCCTACTCAACAAAGGTCTCCTCCTCGTTCTTCTACAGATAAACCTCAGGACGATTCCGAGTTACCACCCCTGACTTAGAAAACCGGTGATCACTTTGAGTATACGAGTGGTGACGATGAAGAGGTCCATGAGCCCTTACAACAACCCACCTCTCCCAAACAAGTGCAGAAACCAGAATCATCATCAAGGCCTTCTAAAAAGAAAAAGAAGACGAATCAGCCTAAAGTCGTATCATGGCTAGATGACGATAAAACCGAAGAATTTGAATGGTTCTCCACACTTGTCAATCAAACTCCCTACCCTGATGAAGGTCAAGATCTGGTCGACGGTTCTACATTGGAGCATGCAAAACTATTGCAAGAAAAGTTCCATGTGAAGAAAATGACGAAATCTGAGTTGAAGCGAATCAAGAATGAAGCGTTTCAACTTCTAAAAGACAGCTCTGAAAGTGCCCTTGAGGTCGAATATCACCTTGACAACATTGCTCGAGCTATGTCTAACAACATGGATTGGCTCAACCCGGAAGCAAACATTGACTTCACAAAAAGGGACAACCCTCCATATTACACCGATTGGACCAAACCTCTACCGACCATTGGCCAACCAGATGAACCACGGATTCCCTTCCGATATTTCTTCAACAAAGACCTGGAATTTCTTCTCCATGGTGGCGATGGTTCAAGGAAATATGCTACATCCTTGACACTTCCATTTCCTGCAGCTATCTACTCAAACTGCATTGCCATTGAGGAACGTGCCACTCACCTGTTCTCCAACACAGTGGAAGCATACGACCAAGATGCATTGTATGGGATTCATCACTGGCCAGAATGCCGACGAATCTACTACAGAAGCTGTCAGGTTCAGAAGTCACAACAAGCAGTGTTTAGTACTAAAGACATCGTTGCCATCCAACATGTTGGTCTTTCATCCAAATGGGATTACACCTTTCTCAAGAAGATTGTGGTCAAAAGACAGGATGAAAGGGATTACGCATTCTGTGAAGCTGACTTTGAGAATTTGTCTCTCAACGATATTGAAGACATGTACCTTGCCAAAGTACAGGGTCGCATGAGACAATTTTCAACCGAAATACAACGAGAATTCATCAAGTCACTGCTCATTTTCATCAGACGCATAGTCATAAAAGAACGTGTTGAAGATCTTCAGCTAGCCGTTGAATCATATCAGACACGTGTCAACTTCACTCCACCACAGTTTGATCTTCCCGATATCAACCAGCTATCACAATTAACGCTCATCAGCAAACCGTTTGGTGTCGTTTATCGCAGTGAACTTCATCGCAATTGCTTGATGGCGTGTAATGAGCTTTACAAATTTGGAGATCATACTCTGAAGATGGTTAGGGATGGATTAGCTTATCGATTGAAGGATATACGTGAAAACATTGGGAACCCTAAGCGATGGAATTCTCAGGATCGGAGGAATGTGAGAAGGATCATCACCATGATTGATGAACGGTTGTTCAGAAGGGATCAGTTCAGACGATTGGAGAGCTATGTTGGTGGTCGACCCAGGATTAACATAACCGGCTTTCAACGCCCTGTGCACACTCCTGGGAACATCACTGCACTTCCTGGTACCCCTTGAATTGTTTCTTTCATATAATTTTGGATGTGTGATTAAATATGTCTATGGCTTGTGCACACATAACAGTGTACAACCCGTAATTTACAAGAAAGGACCCTGTGGTACGCTTCAGTGCCACAATCCTTATAAAAGGAGCGAAAGCTTCTTACTTTTGAGTAAAACCTATTAAACCTTTCAATTTTCAAGGTTTTGCTCAAAAGAACAAGTACTTCCCCGTATGTTTTTCAAAACCTCAACCGTTTATATCACTAGTTGAGGGGGAGTATTTGAATCAAAACTTTGTTCACAAATTGTTCATAGTGGTCATCTTCCCGAAACACTCGAAATGGTCATATTTATTCTCAACCGTTCAAAAATAACACTTTTATATATGCCATTTTTGAGGGGGAGAAAATTGTGTGATAAGAAATATGTTGTGCAAAATGCAAATGAATCTGTGTACTTCAGACTTAACCAACGAATTGACAGAACTAAACTGTTAGTTACTCGAAAAGACTTGTCCTGGACGGGTAATAATTTCAAGCTAGTTCGCTAGTAATGTAAACGTGTCTCGCAAAGGACTTGTCCAAGTAGAAAGTACCATTCGAGACACTCTTGGTAGACATGAACTCTGACGGGTATGACAACCTTTCGAGGTTTGTCTACACCTTCAAGGTAGTTATTAGAGCTAGTTGTCACCTAAAAGCTGACAATGTAACTCTTTAACTATGCAACGTAACCGTGTCTCGCGGGGGATTGTCTATCTCCAGTGGATCAATTCAAAATGTGCGCTCTCTTTCCTCACTATGCATTTAAAACATTAAAACTCTTTAGCACATGTGGAGGGGGAGTATTTATGCAAAATCCTATCTCTCACAGTGGTTCAAACATGTTTTTCATCTACAAACCCCTTGAGAGATTTTTCACAAACAGTGGTTTTAATGGCAACATAGGTCAGTCATGGAGTTATAAGGTGACTAAGGTTAGGAATAACCGTCCTATGATTCGCCAGAGCCGGAGGGATCTACCCATGGACATCACAAATAGTTAGTACTTAGAAGTCCTTAGGTACGATTATAAAAAAGGAGAAAATGAGAATCGGAGAAAGAAGGAGTTGAAGAATAAAAAAGAAACGCAAAGAAAAGGGTGAAAAGAAATAGCCCTCCAGATTATTCAACTTAGGGCAGACACCGGGTTCAATTCATATGCTACTGGTTGTCACTTAGTGACACCGGTATTGAAGATTAAAAGTCGTCATGGACCCAGTGACGCATGCACTAAACCTTCTTAGCCACTCAAGTTTCTCTCAACAGAAACTTGTTTCATTCTCACAGGGAACCCTACGTAAACTATTGGCTTTCTCTTAGAGATCGCTGGTATTGAAGAAGGAGACCCTCTCCCTAGTCTCCGCTCAGGAAAACCAAAACGCACTATTGAGTCTAGAGCCACGAGATTCATCAAAAGATCTCTTAGGAACACTTGACATTTTACCACTTGACGATCACCAAATAAGATTATCAGTGGTTCATATCGAGTCCTTCACAGATCTTAGCAATCTGTCGAGAACATTTATGAGAGGTTCACATCTGTGATTCTCATTGATTGAATGGAAACTCCTGCCAGGGTCAACATCAAACAGCCCTGACAGCAGGTCACTTCGGTAACTCCCCGTGGATTACGCGGAGTGTGTCTCAAACGGTCTACAGTCGTGAGGTGATGCTTCGGTGTACCTCAACGACTCATCTGAACTGTAGATGTACTTCGGTACATCGTGTTATCTCACTTGTGGGACTCCAGTTCAGGAACGGCCTTTGTAAGAATTAGAGTTATGTTTTCACACTATGCTGTTAACACTCTCGAAGTTCAAACTTGTAAGTGCCGGAACCTGCTTATTACTAACCGTTTGAAATGTTTTCTTCTTATGGAAGCTCCGGAGCGGGATGATCGTGCTGATTCTTCTCATGCTCACGCCAACATCATCACTAATGGAAGTTCTATTCAAAAGCAACACAACAGTCAGAATGATTCTTCGTCAAACCAAAGAATCTACAAAGTTAAAGACTTAAAGAACTTCATCAGTATTGAATTCCAACGTCAAAGAGCGTGTGAGCATGTTGAAGAATGACGTGGAGACACTGGAGCAGCGAAGCAGACCTGAGGCAGACTTGATGCAGACAACAACATACTATCACTTTCACCACAAAGAACAATAATCAAATAACAAAGTTAAAGATGACGTCAAAGCATAATTGTTCAAAGACAACTATCTCTCTACACTGGGGAGATTGTTCGAATCAAGGCAATTCCTCTTACAAGAAAGAAGAATGTTAGAAGACGTCAGTGCTACTATTACATCAACGCCTTCACCGCTCATCACCAACACTTAAGGGGGAGATTGTTGGAATCACTCCTAAACCATAATCAAGTGTTAGTAATTAATATGTAATAGTTAGCTTTATTATGGCCTTTATGTTTGTTATTAGCCTTAAGCTTATGTAGAAGGCCCATGAGCTTAGGTCCAAGCCCATTTAAGAAAGGATGGAAACTAGGAGTGTTGCCCTAGCTTTCCTCCTATAAATACTCTATGTAAACCTTCATTTGAAGGTTGGTTGTTCAAGTTTTTCTCTTTCACATTCACCTACGCGCAACCGGTATTATTATTGTTTGTGTGTGTGTTAGATCTGGTTCAATCGCCTTAACCTCTTTCTATATTACTTGTGTTTGTAAAACTAGTGACCTAACAAGGCTAAGAAGCAGAAAGTTGAAAAGGTTGCAGAGGTTGAAAAGGCTGCTGAAACTGAAAAGGTAAAGAAGGAAGAAGAGCCTGAAAAACTAGTTGTCAAGTGGACAAGGAGGAATCTGTTGCTAAGAAGAGTAAGAAGAAGGATATGACTGAAACTAATGATGAGGTGGAAGATTATATGATAGATAAGGTTGATAAACCTTCATCTGAAGAGTTCACCATCGGCACCATTTTTGAAGGTTCAGCACCTGCAGCTAAGATTGCAAAAATACAAGTCATCAAAACCGAAAACAAGGGAGTCGACCAGATTGTAAGGGGAGATTACACTGACACCATATATGTAAATTTTCTTGCTTTGTTGAGTGATTTTTCCAGGGATGATTTGAAGGATATATACAAGCTGTTGATGGAGAAGCATGGGACAAGAGGCCTGAGGAAGAATATGAGAGAGTCCTTTAGGGAGATTTGAAAACCATGTTCGAGGTACCAGATTCAAATGATGAAATATGGGAGATGGCATGTCAAGAACAAGTGATCAAATGGAGATATTTCCACACTTGCCAAGTGCATTTTCAGGTATTAGAAACTAAAAATATTTATATGTTAACAAAAATGGAGTATCCACTTCCAAAAAGGGTTTGCAGGACTATGCTTGAAAAGAAGCTACTTGGAGAAAGAAAGGATGATGCATGTTATTTTCTTTTGAGGTTAGTTGAATCAAAGGCTCAACAGCAATAATTTTAATGTGTTTGAAAGAATTTTATAAGTGCTATTGGGTATGTTTTAAAAGTTGATAAATAAAATGGTTTTGAGATGGTTTCACTTGGTGAAGGTGCTCTTCACTAACACAGCAAATGGTAATCAGTCCACCATGTCTAATCAACATAAGGACTGGCTAATCCATGAGAAAACGGCTCTGGTAAAGATATCAAAAATTCATTTATGGCTGAAAATTTGCCAAAAATTGTATGGTACTCAACTCACCATATATGTGTTTGATAAAGAGATGGCTAGCCCAAAAAAGTATGGCTTGTGGTAAAGGTTGTGGAAAAACCATAACTGGTTATTAATTCACCGGGGTATAGATACACTAAAGAATTAACTAGTCCAAAAGGGTACGGCTTTTGGTAAAGACAAGTCAAATCCGTTAATAGCTGATGATTTGCTAAAAATCATATGGTATTTCAACTCACCATGTTTCATGTACAAAGAGTTGAAATGGTTATCAATGTACCATGGTTAGTAAACCAAAAATTGGCTACTCCAGAGTTATGGCTACCTGGTAAAGACACATCAAATCCATTAATTTTCAATGATTCACCTCTCACAGGAGTTAACACACCTGAAAGTGATGAGAATAGCATGAAACTTGATAAATTGATGTACAGATTGCCAATGTTGCGGAAAAGAGATGGAGAAAAACCATGGAGTGTTGGTACTTGTCTTACTGATGCTGCAAAGATAAATATTAAAGATTCACAAGATTGCAGCTCAACATAATTCCTAGAAGAAAGCTTACAACATCCTTAGAAAGCTCAAATGAAGAAACTTAAAATTCACGAGTAAAGATCAAGTTAGGGGAGGATTGTTGGGAATTATGTAAACCAGACTTAATATTGGTAGTATAACAGTTAAGTCTGGTAGGCTTAGTTTTAGCGGTTAAGTCTGCTAGTACTAAGTTAAGTCTGTTTAGTCATTTAAGCCCTATTTTGACACATTTTATATCCGTTACTGCTTTATTTCGTTCCTTTTCACTTTTTAGGTCTTTCGGAAGCAAAATGCTGGAATGAAGCACATTTGGATGAAAAGGAGCAAAAACATGAAGAGAATGGCAAAGTCAAGATCGAAGACACTCAAGGCTGATCAACAGAACCTGACGGCATCCCATCCAAAGGGCGACGTCGTCCCTCTATGAATACTTGATCAGAATGTTCCCACGACGGCTCAGTGGAATTTCTAGTCCTAAAGCCTGACGGCATCATGCCTAATATATGGAGGGTATCACTCACACTTTTCACTCCAGACGGCCCAGATCTAGAACTTAGACGACGTCGCAACTAAAGACCGATGGCGTCACAACTCTCAAGTGACGTCGTCCCATCGATGACTTGGCCCAGACGAAACCCTAATGATAGCAACCTGACGGCGTCGCATGCAAAAGGCGACTCCGTCGCGATTGTAAATCTATATATAAAATTCGATTTTTCTGTATTTGAGGAGGTAGAATTTTGGAGAGCAAACCCTAACTCAGTTGTAGTCCGACTTGGACAGTATTCTAGGGTCCCATACCATATTTTACACATCAAGATAAGTTTGTTAATCCAATTTATCATTATGTCTACCCCATGTTCAATTGATTGTGTGTATGCTTGCTTGTCTATCATGTCTAGCTAAATTACTTGTGTGTTTACTTAGATCTATGAAACCTAGTTATTGATTGTTGTTAGGTTGTTTCTTTTCTTAATTGATATAGGCTTAGTAGTGCATCTAGGCTTTCGTTATATTTATTGCGTGAGTATGCTTGACGATAATAGGGTGAACGGATAAAATAGCATAGGTTTGCCGATTCCGTGAATCATATACGAGAGATAACCTCATAGAACTACTGCGACTAATAGGAATACAACGCATTAAGATAAGGACGTGATAACTCAACCGACCAATAAAAGATAACTAGGGAGTAATAGTATCTAAGTGAACACATCTTTAATCATCATATGAGCACACCTCAATTAAACATAGCTATCCATAGTAATTAGTTAAATTAGATATTTAGTTAAATTAGATGACTAGGGAGTAATTGCCAACTACCTTTTGGGCAGAAGCAATCAATAGTGCTTACTATGTGCAAAGTAGAGTTTTAGTTGTTAAGCCTCATAACAAGATCCCATATGAACTTTTACATAGTAGAACACCAATTCTAAGATTTATGAGACCATTTGGGTGCCCTATTACAATCTTAAATACCATAGATCACTTAGGCAAGGTTGATGGTAAAATTGATGAAGGATTCTTTGTTGGATACTCTCTAAATAGTAATGCCTTTAGAGTGTTCAACAGTAGAACTAGGATAATGGAAGAGAACATGCACATTAAGTTTAGTGAGAGTATACCCAATGCTATAGGCAGTGGACCAGATTGGCTATTTGATATTGATGCACTAACCAAATCAATGAATTATGAGCCAATTGCTGCAGGTACACAGTCTAATGATTTTGCAGGTATGAAAGCTAATGATAATGCAGGTCAAGCTAAGAAGGAGACAAGACCTGGCAAAGATTACATTCTGTTGCCATTATATACTACTGATCCACCTTTTTCCATAACTCCAAAGAGTTCTCCAGATGATGGATCTAAACCTTCTAATAATGATGGAAAGAAGGCTACTGAAAGTCTATATACAGAAAGTGATAGTGATGATTAATAGCAGAATGATAAAGTTCACAGTCCCAATGATATTAACACTGCTAGTGTTGGTAACTGCACTAACAAGGTTAATACTGCTAGACCAACTATTAATACTGCTAATGTTAAAGTTAATGCTGTTGGAGATGAAGAATATCCGTTTAATCCAAACATGCCTCCTTTGGAAGACTCTAGCATATTTAACTATTCTGGTAGTGAGGAAGATGAAGATGATGATAACATGCCTGACATAACCAATTTGGAAACCACAATTCCAGTTAATCCTGTTGCAACTACCAGAGTTCACAAAGATCATCAATTGAATCAAGTAATTTTAGATATGCATTCTGTTGTACATAGAAGGAAGATGACCAAAGATTTGAAGGATCATGGGATGTTTGTTAGAACTCTTAAACAAAGAAACAGTTATCAAGATCTTCAAAACTGTTTGTTTTCTTGTTTCTTATCACAGGAAGAACCTAAGAAGGTAATACAAGCACTAAAATATCCAAGCTAGATAGAGGCCATGCAAGAAGAGCTTCTATAGTTCAGCTTACAGGAAGTTTGGAATTTGGTGGAGTTACCTACTGGCAAGAGGGATATTGGTACAAAATAGGTTTTCAATGAAAAGAAAGATGAAAGAGGCATTGTGATAAGGAATAAAGAAAGATTTGTAGCTCAGGGATACACACAATAAGAAGGGATAGACTATGATGAAGTCTTGGCCCCTGTTGCATGAACTGAAGCAATCAGATTGTTCTTAGCTTATTCTTGATAAAAAGACTTTGTAGTGTATCAGATGGATGTCAACGGTGCTTTTCTTTATGGAAAGATTAAAGAATAGGTCTATTTTTGCCAACCACCAGGATTTGAAGATCATAGCTTTCCAAATAAAGTTTAAAATTTTGAAAAGGCACTTTATGGTTTACATCAAGCTCCTAGAGCCTGGTATGACACCTTGTCAACATATCTCTTGGACAATGGATTTGAAAGAGGGGAGATTGACAAGACTTTGTTCATCCAAAGGTACAAAAGTGATATTCTGCTAGTTCAAGTTTATGTGGATGATATCATTTTTGGTTCTACTAAAAAGGAGTTGTGCATTGATTTTGAAAAGTTGATGCATGAAAAGTTTCAGATGAGTTCTATGAGAGAGCTTACATTCTTCTTGGGACTACAGGTGAAGCAGAAGACAGATGGAGTATTTATCGGTCAAGATAAGTATGTGGCTGAGATTTTAAAGAAATTTGGATATACATATGTCAAGTCTGCAAGTAAACCTATGGAAACTTTAAAGCCTCTGCTCAAGGATGAAGATAGAGAAGAACTAGATGTTCACATGTATAGATCAATGATTGGTTAATTGATGTACCTCACATCTTCAAGACCTGACATTATGTTTGCAGTGTGTGCCTGTGCCATATTCCAAGTCAATCCAAAGGTTTCACATCTTCATGCTGTGAAAAGGATTTTTAGGTACTTGAAAGGTCAACCAAAATTGGGCCTTTGGTATTCTAAAGATTCTCCTTTTGATTTTGTGGCATACACTGTTACGCCCCATTTCTCGGTTTGACCGAAAATTACTCGATCTTGAAAACTTTGACGCAGAAACATTTGACTATAATATTTGAATATTGACAATTCTTATTATAACATATACTCAATCATTTAACTCTTCAATATACGACAAAACTATGATATTTGAATATTGACAATTCTTATTATAACATATACTCAATAACTTCTTAAACAAATAACACAAGACTATAACAAAACAATCATTTTAAAACTGTATGGCGGGCTGAAGTCGTCGCCTTTTAAGCTGCGACGCCGTCACCATTTAACAGTGACCCAAAACACTTTACAAAATTAACACGTGAAGGTTCAGAGGATTTAGACCCGACGCCGTCGCAGCTGAGCCGGACGTCGTCGCCCACAAAACTGTGACGCCGTCGGCTATCAAACCTGCACATTTGACAGCAAAACTGCACAAATCCATTTTGACCCATTTCAACTCAAATGATCATTTAGATCTTTATAACTTTAGCAACACCTCATATAAAATATAACAAACCACCGTTTACACAACTTACCCTTTCTTGACCCAATTAACCCAAAATGGGTAAGATTACACTCTAATCCAAACACCCCTTTAAGAATGACTATAACATACAAATTGACTCTTACCAACATAACTTTGACATGTCATTACAAAACAATACTATAACCATTAGAACACGACACTTGACACTTAACAACAAGTTTACGAAACCTTTTCAAATTAAACGGGGGCACAAATCGTCATTTTGAGCTTGGTTTCTACCTAGCTCCTAATCATACCCAATCAATCTTCCACATAGTCAAACAATGATCCAAATCCAAGCCAAGGCACTTCAAGCACATGAACCTACAATAACATTGACAACTATAACATGTAAGTGATAACACTTAGTAAGTAATTAGGCTAATACAAGATAATGCTTCCATCATTACAAATGCATCTATACACATCAAATAGCACATAAGCATAATCAACTATAACATAAATATCATGCCACACATACCTCAACTTTTCCATTAGGCAACTAACACTATAACACTTAAATACTCACATTCTTGGTCCATCTAGGCCTTACTTAACTATAACAAATCATAACTATAACATGCATGATCACATCATATAATAATTTCTACATTAGTCACATAGTAACCCAATTACTTACCTTAGCACCCATGCTAAGTTAGTCACAATTATATTATCATCTTGATCAATCTCCATCATCATCCAAAGGTAACACCCTTAAACACATAATCAAAATACACTTAAAACATCATTAATTAACTATAGCCATGGTTTACACAACCATTTGGCTTACATAAACAACTTTTAATCATCATATAATCATACTAGCTTCATAGCCCGCCCGAATGGGCAGGCTAGCTTCATAATAATACATATTGAATTCTAAATGTATGTAAAACAATAGTGAAGTAGCGTTGAAAAGCTTAAAAATGGGGCAATATTGCCTATATAAATATCATGTAACAAAATCTATACAAAAGCAATGATGTCATTTGAATTCAAAAAGATAATGAAGTTGTATATCATAATAAAAAAGTATGTTGCTTATTCAAATACAAAACAAAGCTTCTTTATAAACGACGTTTATTGTCGAGTTTGATTAGTTGTCGTCTTTGTCGCAACATAGAACCTTCAATCCTTTCTTGGATGGTCGTAGCGATACTTTTCACCAGTGAGCATTTGTACTATGAAGTCGTAAACAAAGTTTTGCCCTGAAAAAGAAGTTATGTTTTTGACATAGTTTTTTGGATAAATAAAATTATCATAACAAACTGTGGTAGGCATCCAAAGTACAAATGTCAAATTTACCTGTATGGATTTGTAATCCCACACCATGATGATCATATTTTAGTAAATCGATTTATGCATTACTTGTTCCCTTCAATTAGATATGTGGCCACTATATTAGCGTGAGCCATTTATTCTTGCCAGAGAAGTTTGAACTCTGCACTCACAAGTGATAAAGTTATAGTTTAATATGAAGTCAAATATTACAGGCAATGGTGAAGTATGAACACACAACTATGGCAGCTCGGAGGTCCTGTATTCTTTCATGATCCTCCATAATTACCATCATCTGTAGTGCCATGTATCTACAACATCACTCATGCCCTGCCATAAGGTTTTAAAACAAACAGTAAAAACAACATATCAAACTTAAGCACCAAGTCATAAAAAGTGATAAAAAAGCTTGTAAGGTCAAGTTCAAATCCCTTTGGTGCAAACAACCCTCAAGTGGCCACACCAACCTCCAAAAAAAAGAGGGTGCAAAAATTAGTTCTTTGGTTTCCCCTTTCAACAAATACGATCTATGACAGAGGCATATGTGCGGAAATAACGTGATTAGTTCATGTGATGCTACTTTATTCACGAGATGCTATAGAAAAGCGTATGCACTTGGTCCAATCAAATGTCACAACAACATAATGGCTTATGTCTCATTATCTTAACACAAGATTTACATCAATACACCTATTACACCAACATCTGCATGATGTTATATCAAGCTGGTCATAAAAAAAATCATATCCCTGTGATGATATTTTAAACTGTTATATAAGTATTGGTTGTTTCCACAAATCAAAGCCTTTATTTAGAATACAAAATAACAAATCCTTGAAAAATTGTCAAAATTTATAAGCTGTCAAAAGATATATATATATATATACATATATATATATATATATATATATATATATATATATATATATATATATATATATATATATATATATATATATATATATATATATATATATATATATATATATATATATATATATAAAAGAAGCAATTTCCACCATTATCTATTGCTCAAAAAAATAAACACAAGTAAATATAAGATTGTTAGCGAGCCTATCAAAGAAAAAGGTTTGACTTCAACCAGATGAATAAGAGGAGAATCAGGCTATTGGTTTCAAGATGAGATAAAAATGGGCGTATACTTAAACTGATCAAGTAGAAGCACTATGCAGTTCAAAAGGATCAGTGATGCAACAACATGTTGTTGGGTAAAGTTTGAGATTATAACTTATTAAATATGTGAACCTATTAGATACATAATTACCTACATACTATAACTAAACAAAGATGACGAATTACCATTTTGGCAGACGCTTAGGTCGGGTCTTCTTAAATCATAAGCTAATAAGCACTGAATTCTTCTTGTATTGGAATGAGTTACAAAGAAGGATTTTTTCTTAAATAATAATAATAATAATAATAATAATAATAATAATAATAATAATAATAATAATAATAATAATAATAATAATAATAATAATAATAATAATAATAATAATAATAATAATAATAATAATAATAATAATAATAATAATAATAATAATAATAATAATAATAATAATAATAATAATAATAATAATAATAATAATAATAATAATAATAATAATAATAATAATAATAATAATAATAATAATAATAATAATAATAATAATAATAATAATAATAATAATAATAATAATAATAATAATAATAATAATAATAATAATAATAATAATAATAATAATAATAATAATAATAATAATAATAATAATAATAATAATAATAATAATAATAATAATAATAATAATAATAATAATAATAATAATAATAATAATAATAATAATAATAATAATAATAATAATAATAATAATAATAATAATAATAATAATAATAATAATAATAATAATAATAATAATAATAATAATAATAATAATAATAATAATAATAATAATAATAATAATAATAATATAATAATAATAATAATAATAATAATAATAATAATAATAATAATAATAATAATAATAATATAATAATAATAATAATAATAATAATAATAATAATAATAATAATAATAATAATAATAATAATAATAATAATAATAATAATAATAATAATAATAATAATAATAATAATAATAATAATAATAATAATAATAATAATAATAATAATAATAATAATAATAATAATAATAATAATAATAATAATAATAATAATATAATAATAATAATAATAATAATAATAATAATAATAATAATAATAATAATAATAATAATAATAATAATAATAATAATAATAATAATAATAATAATAATAATAATAATAATAATAATAATAATAATAATAATAATAATAATAATAATAATAATAATAATAATAATAATAATAATAATAATAATAATAATAATAATAATAATAATAATAATAATAATAATAATAATAATAATAATAATAATAATAATAATAATAATAATAATAATAATAATAATAATAATAATAATAATAATAATAATAATAATAATAATAATAATAATAATAATAATAATAATAATAATAATAATAATAATAATAATAATAATAATAATAATAATAATAATAATAATAATAATAATAATAATAATAATAATAATAATAATAATAATAATAATAATAATAATAATAATAATAATAATAATAATAATAATAATAATAATAATAATAATAATAATAATAATAATAATAATAATAATAATAATAATAATAATATAATAATAATAATAATAATAATAATAATAATAATAATAATAATAATAATAATAATAATAATAATAATAATAATAATAATAATAATAATAATAATAATAATAATAATAATAATAATAATAATAATAATAATAATAATAATAATAATAATAATAATAATAATAATAATAATAATAATAATAATAATAATAATAATAATAATAATAATAATAATAATAATATAATAATAATAATAATAATAATAATAATAATAATAATAATAATAATAATAATAATAATAATAATAATAATAATAATAATAATAATAATAATAATAATAATAATAATAATAATAATAATAATAATAATAATAATAATAATAATAATAATAATAATAATAATAATAATAATAATAATAATAATAATAATAATAATAATAATAATAATAATAATAATAATAATAATAATAATAATAATAATAATAATAATAATAATAATAATAATAATAATAATAATAATAATAATAATAATAATAATAATAATAATAATAATAATAATAATAATAATAATAATAATAATAATAATAATAATAATAATAATAATAATAATAATAATAATAATAATAATAATAATAATAATAATAATAATAATAATAATAATAATAATAATAATAATAATAATAATAATAATAATAATAATAATAATAATAATAATAATAATAATAATAATAATAATAATAATAATAATAATAATAATAATAATAATAATAATAATAATAATAATAATAATAATAATAATAATAATAATAATAATAATAATAATAATAATAATAATAATAATAATAATAATAATATAATAATAATAATAATAATAATAATAATAATAATAATAATAATAATAATAATAATAATAATAATAATAATAATATAATAATAATAATAATAATAATAATAATAATAATAATAATAATAATAATAATAATAATAATAATAATAATAATAATAATAATAATAATAATAATAATAATAATAATAATAATAATAATAATAATAATAATAATAATAATAATAATAATAATAATAATAATAATAATAATAATAATAATAATAATAATAATAATAATAATAATAATAATAATAATAATAATAATAATAATAATAATAATAATAATAATAATAATAATAATAATAATAATAATAATAATAATAATAATAATAATAATAATAATAATAATAATAATAATAATAATAATAATAATAATAATAATAATATAATAATAATAATAATAATAATAATAATAATAATAATAATAATAATAATAATAATAATAATAATAATAATAATAATAATAATAATAATAATAATAATAATAATAATAATAATAATAATAATAATAATAATAATAATAATAATAATAATAATAATAATAATAATAATAATAATAATAATAATAATAATAATAATAATAATAATAATAATAATAATAATAATAATAATAATAATAATAATAATAATAATAATAATAATAATAATAATAATAATAATAATAATAATAATAATAATAATAATAATAATAATAATAATAATAATAATAATAATAATAATAATAATAATAATAATAATAATAATAATAATAATAATAATAATAATAATAATAATAATAATAATAATAATAATAATAATAATAATAATAATAATAATAATAATAATACTAATAATAATAATAATAATAATAATAATAATAATAATAATAATAATAATAATAATAATAATAATAATAATAATAATAATAATAATAATAATAATAATAATAATAATAATAATAATAATAATAATAATAATAATAATAATAATAATAATAATAATAATAATAATAATAATAATAATAATAATAATAATAATAATAATAATAATAATAATAATAATAATAATAATAATAATAATAATAATAATAATAATAATAATAATAATAATAATAATAATAATAATAATAATAATAATAATAATAATAATAATAATAATAATAATAATAATAATAATAATAATAATAATAATAATAATAATAATAATAATAATAATAATAATAATAATAATAATAATAATAATAATAATAATAATAATAATAATAATAATAATAATAATAATAATAATAATAATAATAATAATAATAATAATAATAATAATAATAATAATAATAATAATAATAATAATAATAATAATAATAATAATAATAATAATAATAATAATAATAATAATAATAATAATAATAATAATAATAATAATAATAATAATAATAATAATATAATAATAATAATAATATAATAATAATAATAATAATAATAATAATAATAATAATAATAATAATAATAATAATAATAATAATAATAATAATAATAATAATAATAATAATAATAATAATAATAATAATAATAATAATAATAATAATAATAATAATAATAATAATAATAATAATAATAATAATAATAATAATAATAATAATAATAATAATAATAATAATAATAATAATAATAATAATAATAATAATAATAATAATAATAATAATAATAATAATAATAATAATAATAATAATAATAATAATAATAATAATAATAATAATAATAATAATAATAATAATAATAATAATAATAATAATAATAATAATAATAATAATAATAATAATAATAATAATAATAATAATAATAATAATAATAATAATAATAATAATAATAATAATAATAATAATAATAATAATAATAATAATAATAATAATAATAATAATAATAATAATAATATAATAATAATAATAATAATAATAATAATAATAATAATAATAATAATAATAATAATAATAATAATAATAATAATAATAATAATAATAATAATAATAATAATAATAATAATAATAATAATAATAATAATAATAATAATAATAATAATAATAATAATAATAATAATAATAATAATAATAATAATAATAATAATAATAATAATAATAATAATAATAATAATAATAATAATAATAATAATAATAATAATAATAATAATAATAATAATAATAATAATAATAATAATAATAATAAAAGTGTTGTAAATCCTATGAGTTTTTAATAAAAGTGTTGGTTCATATTTTTAATAGGATTGGTTTTGCTGCACACCGTAAACGTGTCAAGTACGAGGCGAAATGTGCGGATATTGGATATGGGTTTCTCCCCTTTTCTTTTTCTTCTTTTGGAGAACTTGAGAAGGATGCAGTTACCTTACTTAAGCGTATTCGACGATTCTCTATGACTCAAGACGTTGGAGCGCGTGCAGCAGTTCATATTTTTAATAGGATTGGTTTTGCCATTGCTAGAGGTGTGGGGGCCCAGTTGGTTTCTCGGCTTCCCACTAATTTTTTGTAATTCTATGAGTTTTTAATAAAAAAAAATAAAAAAATAATAATAATAATAATAATAATAATAATAATAATAATAATAATAATAATAATAATAATAATAATAATAATAATAATAATAATAATAATATTTCTAAGCTCTATTTTTCTATGCGCACATGTTCTCCTCGGGTCTTTGAGTGCGCTCAGGTTTCTTTTGATGCGGCACTTCGTTCTTCTTTGGAGCGTATTGTCACTGCTTCTGGACCTGGTTTTGGTGACTGGCAGTGGAGACTCGCCACCTTACCTTTTGCTTTTGGGGGACTTGGTTTATATTCTGCAGGTGATGTCTTGAACTATGCTTTCATTGCTTCTAGACTTCAATCAGCTGGCCTTCAGACTAAGCTTCTTCATGGTTCGGGTATTATTACTGCTGGTCCCTCTTTTGATGATGCTTTATGTACTTTCAACGTGAATATGGATATTGACCTTTTGAGTAACCCTAGCGAGGTCGCTGCCCCCAAACTTATGAAGAAATTGGCAGATATATACTTCGGTCGGGTTTCCCAAAATCTTGAATCTACTTTCCATCTTTCCCCTCGACAGATGGCGTTATGGAGCTCTTTAAAGGAGGATCACACTTCGGATTAGCTTAGGGTGGCTCCGGTATCTGGATTGGGACAGACTATGAGTGCCAGGGCTTATCGGTGTGTACTGTGTTATCGTTTGGGTGTTCCTCTTTTCACTGTTCAGGTACCGTGTTCTGCTTGCTCTAAGGTTTTTCCTGGAGATATTTATGGGGATCACGCTGTTTCGTGTGCGGGTATTGTTGGCATTAAACATCGTCACAACCTTGTGCGCGATGTTCTTGTTGACATATGCTCTCGATCAGGGATTTCCGCTCGCAAGGAGGTGGATATTGGGCTTTTTGGAGATGGGGACAGATCCTTGCGACCGGCTGACATACTACTCTATTCTTGGGATAGTGGACGTGATGTATGTGTTGACCTTACAGGTTCGTCGCCTTTGACGCAATCCGGGTTGTTTGATTTTATACCAGGGCGAGCGATCAGTGATGCTGCTCAGCGTAAACGGGTCAAGTACGAGGCCAAATGTGCGGATATTGGATATGGGTTTCTCCCCTTCTCTTTTTCCTCTTTTGGGGAACTTGAGAAAGATGCAGTCACTTTACTCAAGCGCATTCGACGTTTCTCGATGACTCAGGACATTGGAGCGCGTGCAGCAGTTCATATCTTTAATAGGATTGGTTTTACCATTGCTAGAGGTGTGGGGGCTCAGTTGGTTTCTAGGCTCCCCACTAATCTTTTGTAATCCTATGAGTTTTTAATAAAAGTGTGATTTATAATTAAAAAAAAAATAAAATAAAAAAAAAAATAATAATAATAATAATAATAATAATAATAATAATAATAATAATAATAATAATAATAATAATAATAATAATAATAATAATAATAAAATTACTCCTCATTTGCAAACATAAGGATTTAAAAAAATATATTAGTATAACATAGTACATATTAGGCAATGAACATTAGTCGTTTACAACAGTTCAAGAATATATGGATATGAATATTTGTCAGACCTGGTAATTTGGGCTTGGGTGCAGGTATAACTACTAATAAAGAATCTCCCTGTATAGCAGTTGACACACATGTTCTTTTGTAATTTTTCTTCTTTAGAACTCAAATTCCAGCCCTTTAATGGACTACGTAGAAGGATCCGTCTTAACATTAGTCAAATTCTTGAGATATCGATTAGTTCCCAATACAAGGTAGAAAATGAAGTATTTAGTTAGAGTGTATTATTTAAAACCCACAAAAAAGTAAATAAATCCGGTATAATTCTCTTCAGCAGTAGGACGCTGCTTTGTTACATCACTCTGATTCTACTTATTTCATGTTTCATGTATAATTTTGACATATACTCACTACATTAGTACCTTGTTGCTGACTGTAGGGCTTCAAAGCTTGACTTTCCGGTGTAAACATGAAAAAATATGAATCGGGATCTAGTTAAGGGTTATACGGCGATGACAAAATAGTAATCTTTGCACCATGCAACCATTAATTACTATTAAGTTACCTCTATCTTTTCGCTATGTGGAAACACCCGAAATGGCATTAAAGATCTCTGGTATAAATACATAAACACCACAATTGATTCGATCACTAACATGTATACCAAATAACGTTATTAGACTAAAAGATTACATAACATCCAGAGTGTACTAAAACATGTAAAAAGATTAGGTTCATGTACCGTTGTAGGAAGGACAACATCACTAAGTTTGTGAGTGCCCTTTTTGGTAGCTGAGCAGTGTTGGGCAGCTCCAAGTCTCCCTTCGCGGAATTCTTTCCATGAAATATCCGCAAACTCTGTTTCAAATAACACAATAAGAAACCATCAAGCATTTGTACTTTGTATTTAAAGGAGATGTAGATCCTTGCATGTTGTAACAAATACCATCGTAGCTTCATAATCATTTTATCAAACATATTGTGTGCATAAATTAATATAATCAAACACAAGATTAAACCACAAGAATAAACCAGATCATAAAAACATATATTTATCTTCAAAGTTGCTTGACTAAAATGTATACTTCATTGGCCTTTGATTGCTAAACTTCAAGTAGTAGATAAACATCAAACGATGAATCATACCATGAATCATCAAAACCTTTTTTTTTTGGATAATAAGGTTTGATAATTCGAATGAGAAGAATGATTTAAACGGAAATTAAAGATCAAACATACCTTACAATGATCGTCGATAGTTTTCTATCATTCACCAGATCGTGTGATGGTGAGATTGTTTAGGGTTGATTTGGTGTGTGCTATTGATTATTAGGATTTACATGGAGCGTTTTTCTTTAAAAGTAAATATGACAGCCGATTTTTTTTTAAGATAATAAATTAGTTGACCTTTTCAATCCGCTTTAAAATTAGTTGACTCATGCGTTTCAAATTTTGAATGGAAACACAGTAATGTTGAATATCAGTGATGGAATGCAATTTTGTATCACAACTTGTGGCATGCTTCGTTGGTTTTGTCGCTAGTTTGTGTATGTCCAGACCCAAGTTCGAATCTTTCTAGTTACAATCTTTTTTAATATGTAGCCGAATGCTGTGCCATGTAAGTATTTACATGTCATCATTATAGTGCCATGTAAGCATTAGTGACGTGTCAATGTAGTCTCATATATATGTATAGATATTGATTATGTGATGAAAAATAAAATGTGTAGTTATCAGTAAACCCTTGTTGAAACAAATAGTATCAATATCATCATGAAAAATAAAATGTGCACATTCTTTACACGGACATGAAATCCGGGCTTTTCCTGTCTTTGCTTGATGATCCTCGGCAGTTTTAATAAACTCAGACAACCCTTTGATGTACTCCGGGGTAGCACGTTTTTTATTGTACATCTACATCCTATGATCCATCTAAATATACAATTTTATATTATTAATAAGATGCATGAATGATATGATAACATATGAAAATAGTTGCAAACCGTCAATCCTAACCCCACTTTTTGAATATTTAGTCTCATATGTGAATGCGTATTATGAGTCGAGTATTATTTAAGAAAAATCGGCAGCATTTCCCTTTAACTCCACAAGTATGTGCATAAAACGCAAACTCATAGGAGTAAGGAAAAATGATGTCGATTTTCTCAAATAATACTCGATCTCATAATATGTAATCACATCATAAATGAGATAAAATATTCAAAAAGCAGTCCCAAATGGGGACAATCCGAAACTAACCTCTATTAGGTTAATTTCGAATAGGTATTTAACTAAAGGGTTATGATTTTAACTTAGTTTATACTAAATGCTTACCATAAAATATGCTATTAATACGCGGTTAGCTTATAAGTATAGTTAAGTAACTTACATCAACGGGTCAATAGTAGCTAGGTATCAACGGGACACATAGAAAATTCTTCAAACGAGCCTACATATGAACACACCATCAAAATCAACAAACAAAGCTTCAAATAAACACAAATTTACTCATACATGAATTCGTGTTGTGAAATCTAATGGATAAATAGTAAGCATGGTTAAAACATTATATACCTTTTCAATTGAGACAATATTGATACTTGAATTTGAGATTTTTTAAAACATTTATTGTGATTTTTTGGAGCATTTATTATGTTTTTTGTTATTATAGTGAGAAAAAACTGTACATGTAATGTCTATTGATTGGTAGCTAGCCGTTTGGGAGGATGAGAATAGATCAGTTGGTTATGAAAAAAGCGATCTATGTAATACAAAACGTGTTTCCAGCTAGATCGTGTCAGGGGTGTTCTAAATATGTGAGCAATAAATAGATCGGTTAATAATCAAGAACCAATCTAACTAGTTTCAAAATTTAGTACACCGGTTATTAACCAAACAACCAGTCTATTTATGACATTTCCCCCTCTTTTTTCTTTGTTAGATCAGTTTTTAACATAATCACTCTATGTGAAGCGATCTATCTAACCTTTTGTGTAGTGGTGGCATTAGCTCGGCGGTCGGGTACCGCCTAGCGATTAATCGGTTAGGCGGGGATTAATCGGATTAAATTTTTTATATTACAATTCTAACAAATTCCAATTCTTTGAAATAATAATTCATTCAAATTACGATTCCTTCTAAAGATTACAATTCCTTCAAAAACATTTTGCGAACCAAACGCACCCTTAGTTTGTATCCTCATCTGAATTCGTTGTTTTTACACATGCTAGTAATGGATAAATAGAAGAAAAAAAATGTACGGAAATTTATCATTTTCGATAATCCACAAGCAAACAATAAATAAACTTTCAAATTTTAAAGATCAGAAGGCCTAGATGATTAGCCAGCTATGAGAAAAGAGGAACAAACAATAGTTCAGATATACCAGACCATGGGTAACTTACACAAGTTGGAATGCATATGTATTTTCTGATAATACATATGGTTAATCAACTAAAATTTTCAAAAATAATAATCCAACTACAACATCTAAATGCTGGAATGCAAGAACAATTGCAGCAATAAAAATTAGACATTGGGTCATTGTCTACCTAAGAGGGTAATCCAACCACTTATTAATGTAGAAGTTCTTGTAGTTTAGAAAAAAGGCATGAACTTTTATGAGAGGGACCAATAAACTAACACGCATCATGGGTTAAAATCGAGCCACATTACCTGAAACAGAAGAAGGTGAATGCAGGAATAATCATTGCTGAAAACATAAATGAAACGGCTGCAAACATATGGGCCTAGGGCTGATAAGCAATGGAATGAATATACACGGAAGACATACAATTCATTTGACCTGCGCATTTTATATCATTTATGGCACTATGGCAGCATCCATGTCTAAGCCCTTCTATGGTGCAAAATATAGAATCATATATCCTTTATAAAACAAGATACTAACAGCTTCCAGGTGGCAACAGCGGTCTGTTAATCCATAATAGATATTTTCATAGCACAAGAGCATTAGTTGATTACCATCCCCCACACTAAGATATTGCTAGTCCCTAGCAATTTTTTTTTTTTTTTTTTTTGAGAAAACTTAATGGATTTCATCTCTTTACCAAAAGCCATTACTTCTGGAGTAGCCAAATGTTTCAGTTCAAGTAAGAACTATGGTACACTGATAACCATATGATTTTGAGCAAATCACCAGCTTACAATGGATTTGATTTGTCTTTACCAGAAGCCGTTTGCTTCTGGACTAGCCAACTCTTAGATAAAATATCTTTGGTGAGTCGATTACCAATTATGGTTTTCCAACTGCCTTTACCACAAGCCATAAACTTGCGGGCTAGCCAACTCTTCACTAATTAAAGATATGGTGAGCTGAACACCATACAATTTTGGGCAAATTGCAAGCCGTCAACGGATTTGAGATATCTTTACCAAGAGCCGTTTGCTCCTGGATTAGCCAATCCTTATGTGGGTTAGACATGGTGGACTGATTACCATTTGCTGAGTGAGTGCAAAACACTTACTCTAAATTTTTTTTTTTTTTTTTTTTTTTTTTTTTTTTAATGAAAACTTATATACAATAGCGGGGGGCAACTCCCCCACACTAGGGTGGTACTCACGGGTGAAAATCCATGTGGTGTGCTACTGTTTTTGATTACCGAGTCGCTAGCTTGACTCGATCCCCGCATTCATTGGTTCATGGGGAAAGTTTGTAGATCCGGGACAATCACAGGTGGAATGTCCTCTCCAAAATAGTGCTTTAATCGATGACCATTCACTTTAAAATTAGGACCATCGGGTTGAGATAACTCAATGGTTCCGTAAGGAAATACTTTAGTGATGGTGAATGGTCCAGACCAGCGGGATTTTAATTTTCCTGAGAAAATCTTCAATCTTGAATTGAAAAGAAGGACTCGATCACCAACGTTGAAAACGCGGTTCTTGATTTTGGAGTCATGAATCTTCTTTGTCTTTTGTTTGTAGATTAAAGAGTTCTCGTATGCTTGATCACGGAGTTCATTTAATTCATTCATTTGAACTTTTCTGTGATCACCAGCTGTCTGAATATCGAAGTTTGCATGTTTTAAGGCCCAGTATGCTTTATGCTCAAGTTCAATCGGCAGATGACATGCCTTTCCGTACACTAACTTGTATGGAGTACACCCGATGGGTGTTTTATAAGCTGTACGGAAGGCCCAGAGTGCGTCATCCAGTTTATCTGACCAAGAGGCACGGTTTTCGCCTACTGTCCTCTCCAGAATTCTTTTAACCCCTCGGTTGGAAACTTCCACTTGCCCACTTGTTTGGGGGTGGTACGCAGTAGATAGACGGTGGGTTACACCATACTTTTGCATGACACGATCAAATTGGTCATTGCAGAAATGCGTACCACGATCACTGATTATAGCTCGTGGAGTTCCAAACCTAGCAAAAACATATTTTAAAATTTTCACAACAACTCGGGCATCATTGGTGGGCAAAGCTTTTGCTTCAACCCATTTTGACAAATAATCAACAGCCACAAGTATGTATTTGTTTCCTCGAGATGATGGAAATGGCCCCATAAAGTCAATGCCCCAGATGTCAAATATCTCACACACTTGAATGGCGTTTTGCGGCATTTCATTTCTTTGAGAGATATTTCCGTGACGTTGACAAGCGTCACAGGTTTTGACAAATTCGTGGGCATCCTTATAAATAGTGGGCCAATAAAACCCGGAATCAAACACCTTTTTGGCGGTGTAATTTGGACTATGATGGCCCCCGGTGGGTCCAGCATGGCAAGCTTTGAGAATGTCCATAGCTTCCTGTCCATAAACACACCGTCGGATGACTTGATCCGCACAGATTTTGAATAAGTAGGGGTCGTCCCAGAAGTAATGTTTTACATCCTTGAAGAATTTGTTCTTTTGTTGGGTCGATATTCCTTTCACTATGAAGTTACCCGCATGGTAATTTGCGAAGTCAGCAAACCATGGGGTAGTAGAGTTTCCACGAAAAGAAACCGCATTAAGCGTCTCGAGAGGAAATATTTCATTTATTTCCTTTTTCTCGAAAACATCTTGGTGAGGGTTTTCTAGACGGGACAGATGATCAGCAGCCAGGTTCTCAGCTCCTTTTTTATCACGTATAATGATATCAAATTCTTGCAGGAGGAGAACCCAACGGAGCAATCTCGGCTTTGCATCTTGTTTTGCAAAGAGATATTTGAGAGCCGAGTGATCTGTATATACCACGCATTTGGTCAAGATTAAGTATGGCCGAAACTTTTCAAACGCATACACCACGGCTAGTAGCTCTTTTTCTGTGGTGGTGTAATGAGTTTGAGCTTCAGTCATAGTCTTACTTGCGTAGTGGATAGGCTGAAAATGCTTGGATCTACGTTGCCCTAGGACTGCACCGATAGCAAAATCACTTGCATCGCACATGAGCTCAAAAGGAAAGTCCCAGTCGGGAGCAACGAGAATGGGTGCTTCAGTAAGCTTTTTCTTTAATGTTTCAAAAGCTTCGATGCACTCAGGTGAGAAGATAAAAGGAGCATCTTTTTCAAGAAGATGGGTCATAGGCCGGGCGATTTTAGAAAAATCTTGTATGAATCTGCGATAAAAACCGGCATGACCTAAGAAACTCCTAATACCTTTGACGGTAGTAGGATGAGGCAATTTAGCAATAACATCGACTTTTGCTCTATCTACCTCAATCCCGTTTTTTGAAATCTTATGGCCAAGGCCTATGCCTTCTTTGACCATAAAGTGGCTCTTCTCCCAATTTAGACAAAGATTGGTGTCTTCACACCGTTTAAGCATTTTTTCTAAATGGGAGAGACATGTTTGAAACGAGTCCACAATGACCGAGAAGTCATCCATAAACACCTCCATTGTTTCCCCGATCATGTCGTGGAATATGGCCATCATACATCGTTGGAACGTGCCAGGAGCATTACATAAGCCAAAAGGCATACGTCTATAGGCAAAAGTTCCGTATGGGCAGGTGAATGTGGTCTTTTCTTGATCCTGTGGATCAATGGGGATCTGAAAATAACCCGAGAAACCATCTAGGAAACAATAGTATTCGTTCCCTACTAATCTCTCAAGTATTTGGTCCATGAAGGGTAGAGGAAAATGGTCTTTTCGGGTGGCGTCATTCAACTTACGATAGTCAATACACACACGCCATCCCGTAACCAATCGAGTTGGAATTAACTCGTTTTCTTCATTTGTGACAACAGTTATGCCACCCTTTTTAGGAACACAATGAATTGGGCTAACCCAAGGACTATCAGAGATCGGGTAAATTAATCCTGCATCAAGAAGTTTGATAACCTCCTGTTTGATAACATCATGGATTTTTGGATTTACTCTTCTCTGATGTTGAACTGCTGGTTTGAAGTCATCCTCCATCAAGATTTTGTGAGTACAAAACTCAGGGTTGATACCCTTAATGTCGGAGAGTTTCCAAGCAATTGCTTGCTTGTGTGACTTTAAGACCTTTATAAGAGCAGCTTTTTCATCTTTATTCAAATCTCGAGCAATAATGACGGGTAATTTATCATCAACCTCAAGAAATGCATACTCGAGATGAGGTGTTAAGTCCTTAAGTTCAACCTCAGGAAATTCTTCAGTTTTCTCAACTGACTTGACTTCTTGGTTATGAAGCTCGACGGGAGGGAGTGATGAAGGATCATCAATGAGCATCTTCTCGATGAGAAGAATATCTCCCTCGATGTCAATTGGAGCGTGATCAATTTCCCATGAAACTGAATCACTAGACAAGTATGCTTCAATCTCTTCCAAGATGAAGTCACTTTCCTCAAACGGAGTGAGAGAAGGAGTAGAATTGGCAATGATGGGTTGAGATGAATGAGTGAGATTATCACTCGAAGAATTATGATCATAACCAAGAACTTCTTGAGAGTACTCTTCAGAAGCAACATAAATGATATCTATTCGGTTAACCGACTCAGAATCATAGTTTGCGGAGTACCTCGAAGTTTGATCAAGGTTAAAGGTGACAGCTTCATTACCTACACGTAATGTGATTTCTTGCTCAAATACATCAATGAGAGCACGGCCCATTCTCAGGAATCCTCGTCCAACAATGAGAGGAACCCGTTGATCGGCATCGAAATCTACAACCACAAAGTCAGCTGGAAAATGGAACTTTCCTACTTTCACAAATACGTCCTCGGCAATGCCAAGTGGACGGGATATTGTACGATCTGCAAGCTCGAGAGTCATGCATGTAGGAGTAAGGTCCGGAAGAGAAAGTTTCTTCCATACTGAATAAGGCATTAGATTGATGCTTGCACCAAGATCGGCGAGGGCAAAGCATTCAACCATTCCTGGAAAAACACAAGGTAGAAGAAATTTTCCAGGATCCCCAAGCTTCTCGGGAAGCTTCTTCAAGATAACTGCTGAGCAGTTCTCGTTCAGAGGAGTTTTTGCCATTTCAAACAGTTTTTCCTTGTTGCTTAACATGTGTTTGAGAGTTGATGCAAACTTGGGCATCAGCATGATAGCATCCGCAAAGCTTATGTCAAAATGTAGTTCTTGGAAAATTTGAAAAAATTTGTCTATTTGATGACTGGCTTTTTCGCGGAGCTTTTGCTCATTCAAACGTGATGGGTAAGGAATAGAAGTTTTGGATTTGGGTTTTTCAACGGGAGCTACTGGAGGTTCAAAAACAACTCCTGGATTGGATTTGGGTTTTGGGACAACTTGAGGATGGACATCGTTGGTACCTCCGTTATTAGTAGGAAGTTCCTTGTCCTTTGTTGCCTCAGGTTCACTTTCTACTACCTTCGGGAGAGAAGAAGAAGAGGTAGTAGGAATAGCGGGTCCATTGTATGAAACACCACTTCTGGTTGTGATCGCCTTTGCATCGCCCCTCGGGTTAGCGATCGTGTTGCTTGGAAGTTTTCCTGAGCCCGGGGGTTGATCATTTAAAGACTTCTTTAGATCAGCGATCTGACTGACCAACAACCTGTTCATTTCATCTTGGGATTTCATGAATTGCTTCAATAACTCATCAGATGATGGTCCAGTTGGAACAATGGCTTGAGTTTGATTAGGAAAATTATGGCCTCTATTGTTCGGATTAGGGCCTTGATTTTGAAAATTTCCTTGGTTAGGATTCATATTCCCATGAAATTGATTCCCTCGATTGAAATTGTTTTGATTAAAGTTTCCTTGATGTTGGAAACCTTGATTTGGTCCGGGATAGAAATTACCTTGGTTTTGATAACCTTGGTTCATTCTAGGTTGGTTCTGATTCCGGTTTTGTATGTTAGGATTCTGGTTAAAACCGGGTGGTCCCTGATAAGTATTAGCACGGTAGTTTGGTTCATTTTGAGGACGGTATTGATTACCTCCCTGATGTGAAGTACCGGCTATAGGATTGGCTTCAAACGGACTACCATCGGTGGCAGTACAGTTGTAGTATGCATGAGGGCCACCACAAGTAACACAGACCTCGACTTTCTTCACTTCACCATGTGATGGTGTCTGTGTGAAAGTGACTTTCTTTTGGTTAGCAAGAACCAAAGCCTGAATAGCATCCGTGAGTTTGTCAATCTTAGTATCGGTGCTAGATGTACTCACATGAGATGAAGTAGAAGGTCCTGCATTAGACTGAGATTGATATGTCTTTGTTCGGAAAGGGCGGACCTGGGACTTGTTTTCTATGATTTGTAAGGCTTCTTTTGTGGTCTTGCTCAGGAAATTACCTCCCGCGGAGGCATTTAAAGAGTCTTGGTTAGTTTGGTTCAGACCATTGTAGAAAGTATCCATTTGCATTAACTCGGTAAAACCATGATGCGGACACTTGCAGAGCAACTCTTTGTAACGATCCCAAGCCTTCCCGAATGATTCATCAAATCTTTGATAAAATTTCATTATCTCATTCTTAAGACTTGTAGTTCGGGATGGAGGATAGAATTCGTTAACAAACTTAGTGACTAAATCCTCCCATGTCTCAATGGAACGAGGGGGTTGTTTCTCAAGCCAATTTCGGGCTTGTCCCTCTAGAGAGAATGGGAACAGAAGAAGCTTAATTGCTTCATGTGGGACATTCTTGTATTTGATGGTCGATGAAATCTTGTTGAACCATCGAATGTGTGCATGAGGGTCGTCCCGCTCAAAACCATAAAATTGGCTTTGGGTTACAAGATTGAGTAACCCGGTTTTGAGCTCAAAGGTATCAGCCACGATGGCTGGGACAACAATGGCATCTCCGTAACCCTCGATGGGTGCTTGGAGAAGCTCATTCATCGGTTTATCTTCTGCCATTACGACAGGGGGTGGTGGTGCTAGACGTTCCTCAGTCACGGCTGAAGGAGCAGAACGTCCTCTACGTTTACGTGGAATACTTGCAAGTTCTGAAAGTGGACTTGTAGAGCCGGAAGAACGAGTGCGCATGCACTAAGTATAAAAATCAGTTTTCAAAAACAAATGCGAGGCAAAACGACAAGTGAACTTAAACCAATAATCACAAATGAAATGGCTTCTTTGAAAAAGTTATACCAAATCACAAGGACACAAAGGCAAGTTTTGATCTTTAAGATTGGGAACTTATTAATGTTCACACCCCCAGTTGGTAGGTGTTCTGCCTTGGTTTGCGGTGGTTGATTTTTATTTTGTATTTATTAAGTACCACTGAAAAGACGTAGGTATGGATTTGTGCTAAGGGTTTAAAAACTTTTGGACAATATTTTTGGAATCGTCTGATTTAACCAAATCGTACCTCTTTAAGAATCACCTTAAAGAAAATACAAGATAGAAAACGTTACGATTGTTTTGTTGTTTTATATTTTTTTGGTGTTGTTAACACTTTAGGAAAAGTGTTAATGAACTTTTTGATTTTGATAACTTTACAAAAAACTGTTTACAAAAGGTGGTATATGTGCAAGTATGGGTTTGAAAATGTTTAAAACACGCTTACAGCCTCCCCGGCAGCGGCGCCAAAATTTGATCCGCTTCAAACTGTCAAGTTTATTACACAAGTCAACCACTTGTGAATGGTCAACCGTAATAAAATTCAAACAGTCTAAAACCAATGCAATTTCCCTTGGAATATAGTGGATTCCCGGGTCGTTAAGTCCCACGGAGGATTAATGGTGTTTGAAAACGTTTCAGAAATAGAATGATCACTAAGGATAATGATCTGTAAGGATTTTGATTGGTAACTACACTACTGATTGATTGGAATTGTATTTGGATACAGAATTATAAAGCACAACAATCAGATTAAACAAACGTGAATGCGTATGTTTACTAAATTCTACGTAAACGTACAAAATAAAACGTGAATTTAAAAGAGTAAAACACCTACATATATGAAAATGATATTTTTACAATCCTAATAATAAAATAAAATTATTGGAAAATTAAAACTATTTTTATAACTATTTATTTAATTATTATTAATTAAAAACTATTTTTAACTATTTAATAATACCCTAAAATATAATAAAATATGAAATAAAGCTAGAAAAGTGAAATTATGACTTAGAAAAATCTAAAATATTATAAAACTTATTTTAAAATTGAAAATATATTTTTTACACTTTTTATCTATTTATTATTAATTAATTACTATTTATTAATTATTTAAAATACACTTAAATACAAGAAAATATAAAATTAACCTAGAAAAATGAAATTTTAAATTAGAAAAATCTAAAATATTAGAAAACTAATTTTAAAACTGAAAAGATATTTTTTATGCTTTTTATTTATTTATTATTAATTATTTAATACTTTTTAACTATTTTAAATTCTAATAAATACTAAACAAACTAGGAAAATTATGAAATTTTTTTTTATAAATATCTTATGATGACAGAAAGCTAAGAAAATTATAAAAACTGAAAGTGCTTAATAATAAGCTAAAAAGAAAATTAAAAAGCTAATTTATATTAAATAAACGCTATCACTATTTTTAAAATGATGTTTTTGTGATTTTTCTTTTTCAAAACTATTTAACTACTGATTATAAGCAACTTTTATGAAAACAAAAATTTTACAACTTAAAAATAAGCAGTTTTAGAGCTTATGATCTCAACAGTGGAGCTTGTGGCTTATTTTGATGTTTTAAGCTCAAACAAGCTAACAAACTGGAACCAAAGATAAAATAAGGTATAAATAAGCTAAAGGAACTTAGATTAAACTAGAAAACACAAAGAAACACACTGATAAGCTATAATAAGCTAATAAGCAATTACAAAATACCCTTTGTACCAAACAGGCCTGCAGTCATATCTAGAAGCAATTTAAGCTTATTAAATAAGCTAAAAAGCTCAAAATTAAAACTGAAGTAGCAAGATGGGTTGGTGAGCTTTCCAAAAAGTCCAAGCTCAAACACTGTGGTTGACTAATGAGCTTATGACAAGCTTGTGAAAAAGCTTGTAAATCACTGAGTACTTAGTTAACACAGAAATGGGACAAAATAAAAGCTACAAGCAGCCCTATCAAATAAGCTAGAAAGGTGAAAATAAGCACTGGACTAGAGAGACAGCTAGGTTAGCTTTCCAATAAGCTAAGATACATAAGCTAAGGTTCACTAATAAGCTTTGTGTGAGCTTGTGAAAAAGCTTGTAAAACTGTGCACAGGGCACTTTTTCAGACAAGGGCTTAAAAGAAACCAATAAATAAGCAGTTTAATAAGCTAAATAGAAATTATAAAAAATACTATGATAAAGATGAGCAACTATATTTTATAAACCTAAAAGCTTAAAACATGAAACTCCATATTAAATCCTATAGAAAATTATCTATTTTATTCAAAAACGACTAAACTGAAATTTTGACTTTTTGAGTTATACTAAAAAGTTGACTTAAATGAACTTTGGATTGATCCTACTAACTGATTATGTTATATTAACCTAAGATAAGATGAAATTAAGCTATGTGACCAAATTATAAGCTACTATGATGAATTTGACAAGCTAAATCCTAACAGTTAACTAACAAGGTGAGATTGAAGGTAATTTTGACTTTTTAACAAGTGAGGTCTGGATTTTATTGCTTCTTTGAGTTATTAGGACCAAGTGTGACAAATAACAAACAAGAACAATATCTTGAACAACCTCTAACACAGTTAAACAAGCAAATCCAAACAACCCTTAAAAACTGTGAACTTGTGATTTCCAAAGGATTTCACAAGTTAAGACTATGCAACTGATCCAAGACCTTTTATTATCAAATAACAAGTCCAAATGAGCATTAAACAACAGTGATACAAGCATAAAACTTAAGAACAAATATTATGCTATTAAAATTGTGAAAATGAGATTTCAAAGCAACTACCAATTCTACAGAACAAACAAACTGTTTTAATATAAGAATCTACCTAACTACAACTTAGAAACATAATAACACAAAGCTTTAAGCTATAAGCTACTTATGCAGTGAAATGTAAAAATGCTTATAAAGAGCTTACAACTGCTTTTCAGCCAAAGACCATGAACCAATGATTAAGACCATTCCTAATAGCTTTCCACAAAGCTTCTAACCCAAGGCAATCCAGTATTTACCCTGCTCCAGCTGTGATCTTCATTTCCATTGATTTTTTATTTTCCAACTATTTTTTTAGTATTTTTGGTAATTTTTGAATTATAACTCTAAACTGATTTTAAAGGTATCTAATAGCTTACATAAGCTATATAGGGAGCTTATATGAGCTTATGAGTCCAAAGCAACATCTAATAACAACTTTAAGCTAACATGAGAATTTTGACATGAAAATTGCATAAACTGAAATGAAACTTGAAACTTGAAATTGCTTATTAAAAAAGGTTTACAATACACTGAAAATACTTAAACAAAGACTTGAAAGCTTAAAATTACACTGGAAATTGAAATTTTACTAAAACGACATAAGCTAATAAATTTTTACACTACTTCCTCTTCTACATTGCTCCATTCTTTTTTATAAAGATCTTTTTGAGCTTTGTCGACATCTCTGAGACTTTCCCACTTCATTCCAACCATTGGATCCATTGAATTCATCATATGCGTACATTTGGAATTTTGGCGCCAAAAAAGTCTTAAGCATGTTTTTTGCATTTAATGGACTTTGGGAGGATGTGGAGGTGTTAGAAGAGTGGTTAAACAGCTGGAAAGGTGGTGGCGAGGTGTAGAAAGAGCAAGTGGAGGAAACCACTCTGGTTTCTGGTTTGCAGTTGAGGGTGAGGAGGATGAACAGTACATGGCGGTTTTATATATTTTAAAACGTGGGCTGGGTTGGATATTGGGCTTGGGATAATTAAAAGGGTCCGGTTTGGTTTATAGCTTTTAATATCACAAGGACCATTCATGTAATTTCTGATTTATGAGGGGTTAAACCTGCCAATTTTCCAAAGTTAACACAAGGGTCAAACTTGCCAAGTTTCTTTTACCAAAGGACCATAAATGTTAATTTTCCAATTTTAAACGTCCAAGGGTAATTTTTGCCAATTTTGAAACTTGAGGGACCAAATATGTAAATTTTCCAAAAGTTAACACAAGGACCAAATTTGTCATTTATGAATAGTACAAGGATAATATTTGATAATTTTCCATTTTTAAATATCCGAGGACTATTTTTGACATTTTTCAAAGTTGAGGGACCAAAGTTGTAAATATGTAATTTTAAACTTTGAAGGGTTTGTTTTGACAACTTTTGAATCCCTAGGGACTTTAAATAACATTTTCCTTTATTTTGATTTACCAGGGACTATATTTGACAACTTTTGAAACTCGAGAGACTAAAACTGCCAATTATGCAAACTTGATACGTTTTTCACCTGTTTTTGGAATTTTTGCATTTAAAACACATAAAACACTTATTTGTGATATTTTTATCATTTTGATGCATTTCTGAGTGTTTTAAGATGTTTTTGGCAGACTAAAAGGTACAAAAATGATGAGTATTTGCACACTCATCAATTACCTATTCATCGTAGACAATGGAAGGTATAATCTTTGCTGTATTGCACGATACTTTTTAGAAAAATGTCAAATCAATGAAAGCAAAAGCTAAGAGTTGGTATAACATAAAACAAGATACCAACAAGCAATCTCATAACAGGTACCTTCTGATGTTTTAAATCCTTATTACTAATGCATGTATCAAACTGCAAATATGCTTCTTTTTCTTTACACAAGATTCTTTTAAAAGAAGGGTAATGTCACTAATTCTGATTCTTAGCAGCAATTTGGAACACCATGTCATCCCAATCCTCTTCGACAACCTCCAATGCTTTAGCTCTTTTACTTTTGTCATCTTCCTCCTTTGCTTCTCTCGCCTTCTCTTCTCTCAGACTTCTGTTTCGCTTGAAAACTTTTATGTATTCACGCACGTCCTCCAAAGTCATGGGGACACCAGCACCTACGATGTTTAAAAGACAAATTATTACAAGTAATCATTCATTTTAGTCGAAAAAAGCTCTCTTTCTGTTTAAGACCAAACCTCTACGCATTGCTCGCATCCTCGACTCAGAGCATACCAATGATATATCCTTCCACACAAATCCGTCCATCTCAGTGGCTATATATTTGACAACTGCTTCATTTTCTCCTTCTGGGACTTCAGTTTCTTGTTTTTGAATGATCACATTTGCCATATCTTGCCTGGTCTGCAGATTAGGCTTCTTAAGTTCAATCATTGTAGACATGCAATCCGTCAACTTTTCATCGACAAGATGAAGTTTCTCAGCTGTGGCTACAACGAGCACGACTGCTCCATCGGATACGCATTTATCCATCTGCTGAATAAGCTATAAAAAAACAAAATGATAAAGAATTTTATGTAATCTTGCTTCACCTCTTACTTTTTCTAAGTATGTTGTTTTACCTTCTTTACTGCTTTGACCTCTTCCACACCATCGATGAAGATGATGGCAGGTGCACTCTGTCTGGCCTCAATGAAAATGCTATTTAGCTTCCCAATTCCCTTTTCATCCCTTAGCAAATCCTCTCCTGCTACCGGAAGAAAGGATACTTCGGCCTCTCGGGCTAATGCATGTGCCAAAGTGGTTTTTCCAGTCCCAGAAGGACCCCATAGTAACACACCAGTTGATGTCAGCACATGTGACTCACGGCTTGCTTCTAAACGCTGCAAAATCTACCCAAAATACATAGTAATAAATATCAGATGAACCAGAAACAACATCATGATATATCAGTCATAATGTATACGAAAGCAGACTACCTCTTTCAATTCAGCGCTAGGAGCCTCCAAGCCTACTAATTGATCGAAGACAATTTGTTTGGTTTCTTTCTTATGTTTTCCGACCCAGATTTTGACAAAGAATAGAACCGTCTTAGCTGGAACTTTGATATACATAGGGGTTTCAGCTGAAGCTACGATGGGCTCTAACGTTTCCACCAACCATGAACACCACTCGTAATAAAATGTATCATCACAATCATCTGCCCAATCTCCAATCTTATGATCATGTGCCCAACCTCTGTAGTTATCCTTAGCAGCATTAGTCTCTTCTTTCTTTTGTACTCCTGACTCTGTATTAAATCATTTGCCCACAAACATAAACATGCATTAGGTGTTCTTCTATCAAGGGGGTGTTTATATGATGTGCGACTGTTTGGTGCTATTTTCTATGTACTTTCTTGGTATAAACTAAAGCTCTGATATAGTAAACTTTATGGGTGACGAATTTCAGTCCCATACTTAAATTGAATACAATTAATTCCCAAGGATCTTATTCATTAAACACTATTATCTGTTATATTGATTTTTTTATCCAGTTGAAGTTGAAGATATTAAATTAAAGCTAGTATAATGTTTGGTAATAATGAAGAAAGAAGAACCTGGGAGGTATAGAGATGGTGGTGTTTAAGAGTACAAGAGTTTAAGGCCTATTTCTCAAGGAAGCTGTCTGAATATTGTATGTGGAGTGTTTGGTATAAGCTGTTTAGAAGGTAGTATGGTAGATGAGGGTTCTCTTGGTATTGATATATGGTTGGGAGGTATAGAGATGGTTGGACCACAGATTAATAGAATGATGCTTCTCATGGATCATTCTGTGAGGAGGTTGCTGCAGAATGGTTGAATGATTGCCTTCATGAAGGAAATGTAGTTCTTTGTCTCTGTGCTAACAAGGCTTATGTTCTAGATGATGCCTTTCATGGATGCCATGTATATATCTCTTTCTGTGAGGTGGGAGCTGCAGAAAGGGATATGTTCATGCCTTCATGTAGGAAATGTAGTCTGAGCATCTTAGTCTTTAACAATCATGAGGCCCCTTAACATCGTAGCTTTTTGTTGTTCTACTCTGGAATAACTTGAAGTTTATAATGTTGTTAGAGGAAATGTAGTGATTGTTAGTATGAAAATGTGAAGAATAGAGGGATAACATCTGTTTATTTGTATAGTTGTGTTGTATTTTTTTGTTTGAAGGATCTTAAGCATGTTTTAGATCCTTTGCATCCTTCGTAAAAGTTATAGTTGTTTGGTAATATATCTTCACATTTTCATCAAAATAATAGTAATAATAATAAAAATAATGAAGAAAGAAATATGTAAATTTCTACCTTCTTTTGTTTCTACAACTTCGTCTAATTTCATGCATCGTCGACTAATTAAAATTGCAGCACATGTCTGCAAAAAAGTAATTTCACGTTTAAACAACACAATAAATAGTGTTACACTAAGAATATATATTACACTATAAGTTTCATTATCATTTGTATGTACTCTTAAAGGTTTTCACCTTTAATAGCATAAGTTATCAATATAAGAAGCTACATACATTCTCAGTTTGTAACTAAAAAATAGGTACAAGCACAATTCATAGGTAAATAGTAATTGCTAAGCACTTCCTATCTTATAGTTTTAGAAACGGAAAATATTTGGTTAAAAAAAAAAACCAAATACAAACAGCAAGGCTACATCACAGCCAAAAAAAACTCTAACAACCTATACATGAGGAGTAAACAAGCGCAGTATGAAACACAAGTCAATAAACCACCAACAAGTTGATAGGAAACATTTTGACCAAGGAATGCTAAATACCCATAAAACAAAGCACTTTGCAATTTTGGCCCAACCCAACAGTACCCTCCCCCCTTTTATTTGCAAATCCAAACACCCCCTTTATTTTCCAAAGGCAAACACACCCTTTTGCTTCAAATCGAAACACCACTTTTATATTGCAAAGGCAAACAACCCCTTTTTTTTAAATCCAAACACCCTTATTCATATGTTATTTACTTATTTGTATGAAACAACTATTTGAACAATAAGAATATGGTATTATAATTTGCACACTCCAATTTTTTATTTGTATACTCTATTGTACAAACACTTATGTCTCATAAAAAGGGTCCTAATCAATTATATTCCAAATTAAGATCCATCATCACATTAACTAAGCACCTACACATGTGTAATAAGATTCCAAAACAGATGCTTAGAGTACTACTCAATAAACAGTTCATAATAAAAAGGAAAAAAACACAAGATATCCAACCTTTCTTGTATTTGTTGTGGTGAGAGCATGGTTGATGACTGTGTTGCATCCCATGCTAGCAACAACTGACCGGTGTTGCTGAAACACAACAATTTATATAGTTATCTACCCAATGGCGGAATCAAGAGTGTTTTCTTTTACTTAGCCAAAACAATAAGATTAACGGGTCAATAAGTCAAATGGTCAACCGATCGGGCCAATTTATAATCTTCGGGTATATGTATATAAAATGAGAAAATTATGAATAAAATCGTGTCACTTACAATGTCTTGCAAATGATAAAACTAAAGACACGAATATATATACACAATAACTACTTAACAATATGTATCTCAATGGAAAATGCATTTCATTATGATAAAACTAAAGACGATTTGCATTCTTTTAAAATTATTGACAACATATCTTTAGGGATGAACTGAAAACTAATAATGCTATAAAAGTTTCCTTATAATAACTACGAGTGTATATGCAAACTATTGACCAATGGACACAAATACAAATGCAACATCTACCAATAGTTGATTCCATATGCTAGACAACAAAATAAAAGACTTCTACCCAACTTAAAATAGCTTTATCCAGGAAAAATCAACCCCCCACTAAAATTGCTATGAATGAAACAGTTTGACTCAACTAGTTCATCTTCTTCACAAATTCTGGCGGTAACATCCAAATTCCGGCCGAAATATTCTTTTTCCGTTTGTTTTTTCTTTCTTCTTTTTAACTTTAAACCCAAGGTGGTTTCCCAAAAATGTCTAAGGTAGGTCCTAAAAAATATTTTATATCGCTTCTTAAGGATTTTTCCGGCCAAGATGGTTCCCTTTCCTCGGGTTCGTAGAGTCGGGTTTCCCGTTTACCCACAACAGAGGAGCACCACCCGAAACGTGCATAGGTCCGTAACATGCTAAAAAATAAGTACTAGTATATAAAGAGCTTTTACCTTGAACTTATTGTTGAGAGAATTGGTGGTTGCATAATACTGATTCGCGAGAAAGAAATTCGGAGATGATGAGAAGTTGTAGTTTGCCATTTCAATAGAGAATGATATGAAGATCGACTTTTGTTATTATGTTATGTCAATAGTTTGGTTTATGAAATGGTGGTTAAGTAATACCCACAGCCACGTAGGAAATGGGAGAGCTCATGTGTTAAAATATAGCTTGATTGGTTAACTAGGGTTAATGGGAACGTTGTTGTATCGTTTTAAAGAGACTTGCTAAGTCAGCTAGGGTTAACGGGAACGTTGTTGTATGCTTTTTAAGAAACTTGCTGAAGTCTTTTTGTCTAAGCTTTATTTCAGCTTAAATTTATACCATTTATTAAAGTATTTGAGTGTTGCTTATAATTAAAAGCTTAAAAAATTAAGATTAAATACTTGCTTATAAAAATTAAAATTAAATATTTGCTTATAATGAAAAGAATTATATTACATTTGTTACTAAATCAATACAAGTCTATTTATACATTTTAAGCATTACAAGTAAAAAATCGCTATTTAAATCACTATCTCACTTAAATATACAACCATTTTACAACATTGTACTAATCATCTATTGTTAAATTCTAATAAGCCAAACACTTAAAAAAACCACGCATCTTAAAACACGTACAGCTATGTCAAATGCGCAAGTCTCATAAGCTATGTTGAGTCAAATTCTGACTTAATTATCCCTCACATGTATTTGAAACATTAAATCAGCCTAAGTTAAGGATAGTTGATCACGTCAGAGATCCAACTATCTCTCTTTCTCTGATAGAGTCAACACGTAAACCAAAGAGCAAAGTTTACCGTTGACTGAATGATTAGCACAGCTAATTATCATCAGTTATCCAAATGACTCAAAGGTGAAACACCTTTGAGAGAACCTCAGAGAAGTCAGAGTGAAAGACCACTGATAGGAAGAAACAACGGTTTAAATGGACTCAATGAGTGTTCACATATCTGAGGATAAACACCTAAGATATGTTGTATATCTTCTCAGCTACAATAGTCTTGCTTTGCAAAAAACAAAGTCCAAAACTGAATGAAAACTTTGTAACCTGATATCATCTGAGACCTCCAAGGACTGACAAATGCCCTTAGGTCTCTGAAGAATGACTTATCATCTTAAGCCATGCAAACGAACCATTTGCACTTATCAGATACACTCAGAGTATTTCTTCAACATACTTATCCTTGGAGCTGATTGAAGTACTCAGCCACGCTTAGGCGGGAGTAATTTGAGCTAAAGCAAAGAGGGAAAACCCTTGGGAGGATAACGATTCATCAAGAGTAGGGAAGCAACTTGCATGTACCAAAGTGTCAGCACATTAAAGCAACCCTAGCCACACAAGTGCACGTGTACCTTACTTCCTGTTTGTATCTAGTTTAGTCATTACTATACTTGTAACTACTAAAATTGTATCTCCCTTTGTCTATAAAAAAAAGAGGTTAGTAGTAGTGATGGGTAACGATTCCACCTCTAGAAAACACTTTCTCCTCTAAGTGGGATCTTCCTCTTCAAAACTTTAAGAGAAGCATTTGTCATTACTAGGGATAATATTCTGAAACTATCCCTCGTAAAGCCTTCACCTGAGAAAACTACTAAGTGAGACTGATACTGCAGTAATGTACAAATGGGTATTATTAGTTGATCATGGTCAAGATTGTGTAACCATGCTATTATTTCTAATGAACTTAAGTTATTTTATTTTCTCAAGAGTTTTTTCTTACAATTCATGGTGTTGCACGAAAATATCGGACCAACGAGTGGTATTAGAACGGGTGGATCACTCCCATGATCTAGATCCGTTCTTGAATAACGACTAATAATACCAAGTCATTCTCGAATGACAACTAATAACATTTGAACCCTGTCCTCACTAACTCCCCACCAAGAACATCTTCCTCACATTCACCTTAAAGGTCACCTATACACAAAATCTACTATTCTTCTGGGTAGCAAATAGTCCAAACATACTTCCTCTCCAGCTCCTTTAACTACACTTATTAGCCTAAAAATATGCACTAGATACACAAGCTATAAGTATGGATATAATAGTAAATGGTAGCTATCAACCAGCTACCAAACGTGGGAACAATGACAAACAATGGTAAATGGTAGCACACCTCAAATAAAAAAATCTCCTTTATTTAATCACCAAATCTATTACAATTTCAACCATTATTTATAATGTTTCAAATTAAAACTAACAACTAAAACTTTATATTATCTTTCAATCTTACGCTCCTAGCATTTTCATCGTGTCTGGACTTAACCAATGCCTTTGTGAATGGATCAGCTGAATTATCCTCTGATTGTATGTGCTTCACAATCATGTGTCCTTCTTCTACTTTTCTTCGAACAAAATGGTATTTTCTATCAATGTGCTTTGACTTTTCGTAATCATTGGGTTCTTTAGTCAAGGCGACCGCACTCTCATTATGTAACACCCCCAAAATACGGTCCAGCGAAAACATACAAACCTTAGGGTGCTACCATCTCGGTATTACAACATAAGGTACAAAGAATGGTTTTTATTCCATTCATTTAGAATAAGATCCATTAATAAAAACATTAAGTTTTCATTATATGAAAATAGTGCGGAAATAGGCCCGTAAAGATGTTTAAAGCGGTCCCAATTATTCATCAGAGTCACCTATGACCATGCCCCTTGCCAAGCGTCTTCCAATAGTGAGCTATCGCCTTAAACCTGAGAACACATGCTAAAACGGGTCAGCTTACGCTGGTGAGTTCATAAAGTTTAATCACAAAGTTTAGTAGTGCAACTGATAGAGTTAAATTGCTATGTGCGACTAAGGCAAATATATATGCTATACATTCTGTTGGATCCCAATCTAGATAGATCTTTACTGCCTGTTAAGGGTGGTGAATAGCCTATGTAATCACAAGCTAAACACAAGAGAGACTCTTGCTTTGAGAAGCTAATTGTTCTACGCGGAATATAGACACAATTGTAAAAAAGAACAGAACTAATAAAACTAAAGATCATTCTATGGATTTCTATTAAAGAACAATGGGAATTGTGTTTTGTGTTTTGTTAAGTTACAATTCCCTATGCTGTAGGTTATATTTATATTCATAAAACCCTAATTGGCATTAACTAAAACGTGTGAGATTGATATGCATATCTCTTCCTAATTTAGCTCATGCATATCCTCAACTCTAACAAACTAAATCTTATCCTGGAATAACTATGACGATACCAGGACTAACTATAATACCAGTAGAAACGACCAGTAGTAACTATACTACTAACAATACCAGCAGGACCTATATACCTGCCAGTAGGAACTATGACTCTACCAGTAGGAACTACATACCTACTAGTATTACAATTTTAACTAAATATTACAAATATTCCTAACAATCTGCCCCTAAACTGGAAGTTGACCATGTTAATTTCCAGTTTCTAGATAGATCTTCAGTCTTGAACAAAGAGGATTGAAACTTGAACAAGAATACTTGAAAATTCTGCCCAGATCAGCATCATTTTTCCGCAACTTTGAATTCCAAATCCAGCAGCAATGATGAACCAGTAGAAACCTTGGAACAACAACAAACAGTTGAACCACCTCAGCTAAATGAGTAGATTTGATAAGCCTTTACCAAGTAGCTACTCACTCTTGGGCTAGCTAATTCTTTGATGGAATCATGGCATCATCCTGGTGAATTAGAAACCAGTCCAATTCTCTAAATGTGAATAACTGGTGAATTGGAATACCCTAATGATTTTTGGCAAACCGTCACAGCCATAAACGAATTTGGTATGTCTTTACCTTTAGCCGTTAGCTCAGGACTAGCCATGGGTTGCCACTGCCTTTACCATAAGCCATGATCTAGTGGGCTAGCCAACTCTTCATCAACATAGACATGGTGAGTTAAGCATCATACAATTTTTGGCAAATTGTCAGCTGTCAACGGATTTGAGTTCTCTTTACCATAGCCGTTTACTCATGGAGTAGCCAATGTTTTGGTGTATTAGACCAAGGTACATTGAGAACCATCTGATTTTGAGTAAACCAGCAACTTTCAACGGATTTGACAATCACATCAGAGTCGTACCCTCATGGTGAGTCAACTCTTTCTTGTCTGTGAGACATGTTGAGCTGAATACCACTGGTTTTCAAAAGAGTGTGCGTTCAGTGTGTGCCTAAATCAAAACAGTCTTGCACACCAAAATTTAACATAACCAAACACTGATTGAATGAAAAAGCCATTTTACAAAACATTTGATACCAAAAGAGAATTCAAAAACAAGCAAAGACAATTGATACAACATATATATATATATACAAAAAGAAGGATTATAGAATACCATGATCAAGCCGTAGAACCCCTGGCATCAACAAGCTGCTTCTTGATAAACCCAACCAGTTGCTCTGCAGTTGTCATGGCATTACCCACAACCTCTCCAGCAATCTCCAAATTCAGTCTACGCATCTTCTCCATGACCTTGACTGTGAGAGGGTAGGTCACGTCTGCAAACATATACAACACCATACCATAAGTAGTCTCTAACACATGAACATTGGACAAGGGATAAAACCTCCAATTGCAAATCTGCCACTTATCCTAATCAGTCTAAACTAAGAAACCATGACCACCTGGTTGAGAATTCATCAACACTCTAAGATCACCCAGTAGGATCAACCCAGCACCAGCAACTGGATGAGTGTCATAATAGAGAAGAACTAGTCCATACAACTGAATCAAATCCTGTCTATCCATCAGATGCAGAATCTCTCTGAGATATGTAAAATGCTTTGAAGACCCATCCAATCTGTAAAGAGCATTCAAAACCCCCAAAGGAGTAGTGAGCACCTCCCAACCAGCAAGAGGAGAATGAGGAATAGAATCCTCATCAGGTGAATCCTCATCCACATCATCCTTGATGAAAGTCCTATCTTCTGCTTGTAAATCAACAGATGTAAAAACTGATTTTGGTGTATGCTTTGCAACAGATTTCTTCCTGGGGGGAGTGAAAATTGGAGCAGTAGGAGATGCAGCAGGATTTGGAGTCACAATAGGAGCAGTAGGAATAAGTGTCTCTTCAGGAATGAAAGCATCAGTAGGAAGAGGTGTGGCAGTAGGAATAGTAGTTGTAGGAGGAATTGTAGGAGAACCAACTGGTGGGGGTGTAGGAACAGATGAAGCAGAAGGAGTTGAAGCTTTAGTAGACTTCTGTTTCTTTGGAAGAAGGTGCTTTTTCCTCAGAACTCTTCCTCTTTAAGGACCTGTTAAACGCTTGCACCTGAGAAGATCCAAGATCCCTTTTGATATTTTCAAACTCCTGTTTAATTGTTCGTCAGTTAAAAGTTTCACCCTAGCCATGGTCTAACCAGTGGAGTAGACAGCACACCCCTGATTCGTGACAAAATGTCTCATAAAGTCTCATTGTTGTGCCTTTGTCATTGGCCTATTTTGCCTTTCTTGTGCTAACCTCTCTGCAAGAGCTTGTCTCCTCCTTTTGATCAAAGCTTGCAATCCTAGCTGGAAAATTGTCTTCATTCACATCAGCACCCAATAAATCCTTGGAGAGAGATGCATTAGCTTCCACATGAGTCATGATATCAATCCAATCAACCTCTGTATAGTACATAGCAGAGCTAAGAACTTCTTGTTGTCTCTTCTTGGCCATTTCAGCTCTATGTCTGGCCAGCCTAGCAAGTTCTTCCTCATGAGCCTTTTCTGCAGCCTCTGCACCCAGTCTATCTTCCTCTATTTGCTTGGGAGTCCTTTGTAGGACTTTAGGATCTTCATCCACCATTGGAGATTTGCCTTTGTCAGAAGAAGCAGCAGCAGGAATATTAGGATTAGCAACTTTATGAACATCAGTATCATCACCAGTATGGACATGAGTATCAAAATCATCATGAGTATCAGTTGTAACATCATCATGAACACTGGAAACACCACCAGAATGATCCTTTAGAGCAGTAGAAGCACCAGAAGGAATATCAGTAATTGCTTCAGGATGAACATCAGACACATCACCAGGAGGAACAACAAAAGCACCACCAGGAGGAACATCAGAAGGCCCACCAGAAGGAATATGAGAACCAGCAGCCACAGCTACTTCAGCCAACTTAAGTAGTGCATCCAGATCCACACCTTTCTCTCCCCCAGCTTCCTGATCAGACTTACTCACTAATTTTCTCTTCTTAAGTAGCACTATCATTTCCTTTAACTTGTTGACCAGCTTGCCCACCATATTCCTGAATAGCACCTTGTGTTCCTTGAGTTCAGTTTCCAATGAAGTGACCCTTTGCATATCTCTTCCTAATTTAGCTCATGCATATCCTCAACTCTAACAAACTAAATCTTATCCTAGAATAACTATGACGATACCAAGACTAACTATACTACCAGTAGGAACTATACTACTAACAATACCAGCAGGAATTATATACCTGCCAGTAGGAATTATGACTCTACCAGTAGGAACTACATACCTACTAGTATTACAATTTTAACTAAGTACTACAAATATTCCTAACACATTCCAACAATAATCCAATAACATTCCATCAACAGGCGACTCTGTCCAGGCACCACAGTTATAGCAAAGCCTAAAACAATGCTACCCTGGTCTAGGTAGGATACAAATGTCTATTCCTAGCTAGGCATCACGTTATAGCAAAGGATTGCTACCCTAGTCTAAGTCAACATCCTTCGCGTGTCTAACCTTACCTAGTAAACACATTAGCAATTCAAAGAGTAGTGGCAGGTCCAAAAATAGTTTGCACTCACATTTACTTCCAATAAACACGTAAAGCATTCACTCACCAAATCAAATATTCCAATCAACAGTCATTCTCAAATAACGTTCACATATCCAATTATGGTTAGTTAAAACCAACATGTATTCTCCCCCAAAATAGTATGAAAACCTTTTAAAAGAGGGCCTATGAACTCACCTTAGCCACATAAATGCACTATTCACTACTAACACGACTGGCATCTAAAGCCAATCTCCATGACATCTAGAAGAAGGTACAGAGAGTACGATAGAAAAGAAACAGTGCAACCTAATGCGTATACAATTATCTTAAAATATGGCTCATATGATGACGAAGTCGATAAAAGATAATGTGTCGTAGTTTTCGTGGAGTTATTCGTGTTATTACTTTCAAAAGTCCATTATCGTTCTCAAAAGTTTAGTTTTGACGTTTTGTGTGGTGGTAAGAAACATAGACACAATGTACAACTCACGTGAAAGAGGAGAAGACGTTGACATAGTCGAGACATACTAACTAGAACGCACACCGAAGAGGAAAAGACATTGACAAAGTCAAGAAGTACCGACAATACTCAAGCTAGTCAAAGAGGACTAGGAAATAACGACAACTATTTATGTAATATAAATAGGTTAACTTTCGGTAATTTTCCCATAATCCCAAACGTACATGTTTATAATAAAAGATAAGTTTCCATTGAATGCTTGATTAATAAAGGTTTCACAATTGTTACTCGTACTTAGACGAGTTTATAATAAAGTATTTCTTATAAGGTATACTATGTAGTATTTTATAACGACGAGTTCGTTTATTCAACGTTCCCAAATCATTATGACTTTAATAAATTGTATTCTATAAACAAAATTTCCCAACAAGTTTATAGAAGTTATCTTGTATTTATAAAACACGAGTTACTATCTTAGTTAATAAGGGTTTATAATTAAATAAAACCATATCCGTCAACAATATATAGCTAAATATCTTGTTATTAATTAATATGTGACAATTAAATATTTAGGCTCGTCTCGAATCAAATATATTAAATTCATTCTGAGTCTAATATATTGTACTCGTTTAAGTCCGAAATGTTCAATAGTCCAACTTATAAACAATAACTTAAGTATCAAGTATTACTCAAAATTTATAATTCGTAGTTGAACCTCATAACGTATTCGTAATATCCGATATCAATTATTAATCACCCATTCAATCCTTATTGTTCATCACACCATTTTATAAATAACTTGTTCATTATTTGCTCGAGTCTAATACGTTTTATCCCGATAGTTTTATTCTGGTATCATTGCATATTTAATTCGTTAAGTTTTCCAAATTTACACATCGACTTATTACAAGTTAACCGTTTAATTTATATCATTTAAGCATTTCTTTAGTTTCGATATTCCATGACAACGACAATTTACGACTCAACCACACTTTCCGAGACTAAATCAAAAACAATATAACTCAACTAAGCATAAATAAAATAAATCAACGTCTCCGTGACTCCCATGAGTCACGGCTCGACTCCAACAAGCTTACATAGCTCACGGTTAACCAAACACCAATCCATATCCGAATCCAACTCAAAAACCGTACGTGAACACAAACTTAACAACAACAATAATATTATCACAGTCAAACCCAAATCGGGAAGCTGTAACCAAGGGAGACTCGTCCCGTGACCAAAACAGGACCACCAACATATACCAATCTGACCCACCCCACTGAGTTGGCCCGACTCACTGAGTCGACCCGACTCTCTGAGTCAACTCGGAACCCAAATGGGTTTTATGACCTAACCGCAACTATCCCAAATCAAACCAAACAATCTAAGCTATCCTAACACGAACACAGATTCTTTTAGTCATACTAACGGACCCAAACACTCCCTTGAACCTGTTCTTACAAGTCTTACCACACGAAACATACCAAACTTGTTTTAACAGTTTTTATTAACCATTTCTTAAAACGTGCTTATCATGTTTATTAGTTTTTATATCCACAAATATCAACATAATCATTATAACCGGTTGGTCAAAACAGAAAAAAAAATATATAAATGAAACGGGTTTGTTTTTACCGAGAGTATGAGAGAAAGACGAGGAGCAGTGGAGGTGTCTTTTACGAGTACAACTCGTAACCATCCAAGCACGAACCCTTAATAATCATTAACAATAAAAACTTAATATCCGAACTATACAAACTCAGATCTAGGGTGTGTGGAGCATTTTCTAGACGCGTGTGGTACGAAAAACATAACCACAAGGACTTGATGTAACGTTTGGGTGTCGCGGTGTAACATGGGGGTGGTGGCCGAAAGTTGGCCGGAAAGTGTGACGGCGCCGAAACCCTAGGAGGGTGGCCGGAAAATACTAGAGAGAAAGAGATTTATGTGTGAGAAAATGTGTGTTAAAATGAGAGGTGTGGGAAATGGGGAAGTATTTATACTTCCAGGAGGGACCAAAGGTGTAATTAGACCAAAGAGGGAGGGTCGGCGGTGAAACTATCGAAAGGACCAGTTTTGTAACTTTCTCAATCTTTTGAAATATTAGATTCAGGACTCGTTTAGATTAGAAAACGATGGATTCTTGACCCGGGAATTACACCAACGCGTTCATTATAATATTTCCGATAAAAATGATTATAGATACGTCTCGTATCTCAAATCAGAGGGAAAGGTCACTCTAATCGTCGTTTCTCCATTTGAGGCGCATCAGGAGAATTACGAGTTGTCACAGCCTCACCTCCTTAAAAGGAATCGCGTCCTCGCGATTCAATTCAAATTGCCCATTAAGGTCTAAAAGAGGTGAGTATATACGCACGAGGATTCACCTTCACGTTCCCTACGTGTATTTAGGATTTCTTTGAGAGTTTCGACAAACTTCGTAGATAGGGATGCGACTTTACTAAAGTCGTTTGACATCACGGTCTACAATTTCGATATGTCAACAAGGTTTACACGTTCCAAGATTTGGATCTCTCAAAGGAATAACAACTGCCTCATCGGCAAGTGATTTCATCATACTACGCACGAAATGTCAGGAATACTGCTGAGTCTTGACGGTAGCTGTAGCAACCCGTAATTTTTCATAAGGTAAAATGACTATTTTATCGTTTGACTTTTTAAAGTTGACCTTTGACTTTGAGCAATTCGATACCACTGATTAATAATGATACTTCACAGTCTAAGCAAAATCCTTCAAGAATCTTCAGCGTCGATCATGACTTTTCAAGATGGTTTCCTATGACAAGAACTTTTTGTGCAGATGGTCGTACACGTTATGATGCTTCCGATAGTTCGAAACCATCATGAGGGAGAAACGTGTACTTTGATGGTTTACGGTCAACCTCAGGGGGAAGTAGCATTTACTACTCGACTTAGTGTGGTTTGTGAAGTTGTCTTCATTTGGGTAAAGAATTGTTGATTATGTTGTTGATGTTGGATAATGAACCGCTGCATGTTCCCCTAAAAAAAAGATATTCACCAAAACCAAAGTTGTCATTACACATTCAAGCTGACATTGTTTACGGTTTTGTCTTGATTTTGTAAAATCCCGCGAAAGAATCTATTTCTCGGTTTAAATCATAGACTTGTAAAATCCCGTGACAATGAAAACATCCTGGTAATTGTAAAAGTGCATTTCCGGAACTATCATACGGTTTATTCTTGGTTTTGTAAAATCCCGCGAAAGAAACTATTTCTCGGTTTAAACTATAGAATTGTAAAATCCCGTGATAATGGAACCATCTTGGAGAAAGGAAAGTGTATTTCGGGGTCTTCTGATGCTGGTGTTATGGTTTCTGTTTCGAAGAAGGGATAAAAGGGTACTTCATAAGTTGGATGTGTGTTTGGATATTCGTCATGGCAGTTTGGTTATTACATGGTTTTTCGAGGATATGTGCTTTTAACCATGGTCGGGATAAAATCCATTATCATAGTTCACTTAAAACGTAAAAGGAGGCTAGATTTGATCTTTTAACAAGAAGATGTGACAACGGTGTTAATTCAGTATTATCTACTTGAGGTTGAAGTGAAATGTCACGAGCAAGTGTACTTAGTATCTGAAGGTATCGGGGATTGTTGGATGAAGATTCTTCATGATCCTTGTTCGAGCTTATTATCAAAAACGAAGACTTGGAAATCTAGTTATTGTTGGGTGTCTTTTACCTTTTCTTTTACCACTTGGGGGAATTGGGCTCATACCACCACAAAATAACTATCACTTTAAGGAGTTACGTTGTAGTGCTCAGTGTCACATTCAATTGTGGATTTTCAAGAGGTAATGTACGTCTTATACTTGATGGTTGGTTGGTTGAAGAGTATAGAGTACATAGAGAGTACTTAGAGATGCTAATGGAAATCGGCACCGCTCTTTGTTAAATATGTGCAAGTTTAAGTCACGAGTTCGGGTTAGTTCACTTCGGGGTCAAATTCATCATATTGGGTTTTCTCCATCAGCTGTTACGACAAAGAGCCTACTGAATGATAATGGGGTTGATTATAAGTTTGCCAAGAGTAGATGAAAAGAGTGAGATTTATGATGTATGAACACAGCAGTTCATGCCTCGTTCTCTAAAGAAAAGAAAAGTGTACGTCTCAGTGCGCTTTATCTTATGAAGAAGAGAAATCTTCTTATGACGTTTGAATACTTCAGTTCAAGCCTCATTCCTCAAAGAAAAGAAAAGTGTATGTATCCGTGCGCTTTATCTTCTGAAGAAGAGAAATCTTCTTATTATGACCATTCTCATCAACATGCTTCATACTTTTTCCATGCGCTTCAGTCATCAAGTGAACCGGGCTACCACTGATTGTTTTCTCATTCCACTTGCTCGATTATAATGAAGATGGCGACATCATGTGCGTATTTTGCGGGAGAGAAGTGTGAATAGAACATTCGGATGATTTTCACTTATTTAGTCAAGAATGGCATCTCCGTATGCAATTCTTGAGGGGGAGAAGAAGTGTGAATTTTTTGCATTACTGATTGATATTTGAGAATTTAAATGGTCATACGGCTCTAAACTCATGTAAGAACCGAGCTTCCTCTTATCAGGTCATCTTCACATGGAGTTTTTTTCTCTTCTAAGAGTCGTGGGTTGACATCTTCACTCGGATTGATGAGTTTATCGACAAAGTGCTTCCGGTAAATGCTTCACGTGCACATCAACATGATGATTCCGAACAACCTTCTGTTCTTGTTTGATGTGATTGTTTGCTTGGTGTTACCATTTCGTGTGTTCACTGCGGGCTGATTGCTGATTTCCTTGATGGACATCTTTCTGTTCTTGTTTGATTGGGAGGGATCTTAATTAAGGGGATTTGCAAGATGTAAGTTAATTGGGATGCTTTTTGGTGATGTTCTTGTGTTTTGGTGAGTTGAAGATGCTAACTATCTATTCCCCAACTGAACAATCTTGAAGAAGGTCGAGTCTACAGTCTGTTCTACATTTTCTGCTACATGTTAGAAGACTAAAGATGAGTTGCATTTGATTATCCAAAGACTTCTTCATATTCCGGGCATTGTCAGTATAGGGGAGAGCACTAATTGGGGGAGGGTGAAATGTCAGATTTAATCCTTAATTAGACTTGCTCACATTATTCAGCATGTTGATTCTCACAAAGACTTCAAGCGTTCTTCTCAACAGATTTCTAGTATTTGGGCTTTCAAAGAGTTGCTGATTCTGAAGTATCAAAACCAGCAAGGGGGAAGGAGACACGCATCTAAACGCGAGTAAACTTTGATGAACTTAATACTTCTAAGTGATTGAAGATATCCCGGGAAGACAAATGTTATTACCGCAGAGAAACTCAAGGTTTGACTCATGACGAGTAAACTTGATGAGCTTAATACTTCTAAGTGATTGAAGATATCCCGGGAAGACATTTGTCATGACCGCAGAGAAACTCAAGGTTTTACTCATCAAGGCATTTAGTGTTCTTACTCCAACTATGTGGGGGAAGAGATGGAAGAGTTAGTTTCTGATGATGAAAGAGGTACACAAGTGTGTGATGATGTCGATGTTATCGCAATCATCAGGGGAGAGAGAATTGTGTACATTGGGGGCGCTCAGCTGTTTTACTTGAGGGCTTAATCTGTGATTCAGAGATATAATCACTTATTCCGGTGTTGACATCCGCAGAGATTGTCACCCGCAGAGATAATCAGTGATTCGGCCTGCTTCTTCAAATGTTATCGGTTATTCTCTCTTTAGGCATTCGAGTACTTCGGGTTCTTGAGCTTCATACACTTTCTTCAGGGGAGAGAAAAGTATACATCGGGGTTATTCTTTGGCTATTGGACTTAATCTGCTACTTCGATGGTATAAGTTTCTTTGTCTTCGGGTATGTGTATTCGGGTTCGTGAGCTCTAGTCTAAGAGACTGACTGCATCAATTCAACTACTTGGGGGAAGTGTTCTCTTGACACCTTTTGGAATGGATCGCTTCAGACTTCAGTGGTTATGAAATTTGAGAAGATTATTTATGAGTGGGATGATATGTTGCTGTTCTATTGGATGATATGACCCCGAACGAAGAATCTCGATTTTCGTTCTTAAAAGGAGCAGCGGGATTTATGATAATGGTGTGCTTCTCTGTGCACCTAGCTAAGGCAAGCTTGAAATAGAGCTTCGAATCTGCTCATCACATGGATTTTCGGTTTGGGGGGAAGCTGCCAAAGTCTCACTTTCAAGTGGCTCAATATCTTTCTTCAATGCAAGAGCCTCGGAAGCTTTGGTGGTGAAAGTTTTAGGGATGATGACTTCTATCTTCTACAACGGGGCTGCTCGATATCCTTATCTCGGTACTCGTATCATCATCTTCTTAAACTATATCATCTATTCTATCTTTGTATATATTTATCTGAAAAACCAAATACAAAAATATAAAACCAGCAAAACAAAATAGAAAAATATAAAACCAAGAAAAAGAAAATAGAAAAATATAAAACCAACAAAAACCCATAAAAATCAGAAAATTTGAAAAATTCCAAAAATATGTTTTCTCTAGACATGTCTTCTGGTATCGATAACATCTACGGTCTTAGAAACGTCATTCAATAATGGCACGGGACTTTAGATGAAGTTCGAGCAGGAGGTGTAAATATTCTTTTTCAAAACATGTCACAAATCAAATGGCTTACAGTTATTTCAGACTGTAACCCGGGCTTCAAATTATGGTTTACAGTTATTTCAGACTGTAACCCGCGCTTCAAAAATGGCTTACAGTTATTTCAGACTGTAACCCGTGCTTAAGACTATGGCTTGCTATTATTTCTGATAGCAACCCGCTCTTTAAAGGAAGGAAAGTGTTTCGCTAAACAATTTTTCAAATATTTCGTGCACTTATCCTAAAACAATTTGAGGAAAGTATGTCGAAGGACTGTTGTTCCTACACAAATGTTTTTCCGTCTAAAATTCTTCAGAAAAATATTTGTTGTTTTTCATTAATGGTGGAAAATGAGTTGCTTGAAAATCAATCAGTTTCAGTGTTTTAGTAAAAATTGAAAACTCAATCAATGACTTCAGTGCTTTTAAACCTTTTCAGAAAAATGAGTCATTGATTGAGGGGGATAATGTTTTCAAATCTATATCATCTAACGGGCTTTCTTAATTATCCTAATATGCTTAATTAAAAATGATGTTAACCTATGTTGAAGGACTAGGTGCCTAGGATATGATTGCTAGGATTAGATGATTAGAGTTTGATAAACACATTTTTCCCATACCTTATATGATCTGATTGATATGTTGGTTAGACTTCTATTAGTCGATTGCTGTTTGGGTGATGTCGACCACCATATATTTGTTTGTGTTCACTAGCGTATACAGGTATATTGGTATATAAGAATGTTCCCGATCCGAATCCCACAATTGAAGATGATTGGATGCCGAAAGGAAAGGGTAACTATATCTTGGGTTGACAAATAAAGAAACGGAGCTTAATTGGACTTCTATGGAGAGTTGGCATAAATGCAACGTAAGAGGTCTCACTGCATGAGCAGATGGTTTTCTTTTAAGTGATTGAAGAAACGGAGCTTAATTTGACCTCAGTTGGCATTCAAAATGCAACGTAAGAAGAAGTCTCACTGCATCTGCAGATGGTTTTTCTTCCAAACCCTACAGCAACAACAACAAAAGCGGCTCAACCACCTAACGAATCTTTGTGCAGGATACCATTTTTAAACAATTTTTGAGTAAATTGAATTAAATTGTTTTGAAAATGGAAAAATGTTGTTTTGAAAATAAATTGAACTAAATTTTGAAAATCACCAGACTTCTTTTTATCAAAACCTAAGTCACTCAATTATTGACTTCTGTCATGGATTGAGGGGGAGAGTGATTTAAAATAAAATATTTTCAGATGATATTTCTTCACAAAAGTTCCACTTTGTACAATATAAGTGGTGATCTAAAGATTTAATGTTATGCATGGTATGATTTTTTCTTTTAGAATCAAGGTCTTTCAAAATGAAATTTTTTCTGTTCTTGTTTGATTGTGAAATTGTTTTATTTTACTAAAAGATCTCTTAAAAACTATCATACCTGACACTAACAATCTTTAATGTCTTAAATTGGTCCTTATCTGTCATTTTTCAAAAATTAAATCTTGCCACGTCTTTCCCCAAACTCTTTTAAATGATTTAAATCAATTGGGGTCACAAATCTCAAAAGATTTGAAATTTTTGATCGGGTGAGAGATCATGATTTAAATCTCATATCTGTTTTAATGGAATTGGTTTTAGTCCTTTATAGGCACTCCTGCCTCCATGTGCCAAACGATTTCAAATATACAATGCACATGTTGAGGAAGAGCATTTATCCAAAAACAAGATGAGTATTTAAACCTGGCCACATTTTCTCCTATGTCTTCTAAACCTAATTAAATCACTTGGGATCCAAAATCTCAAAGGGTTTGATATTTTTGATCGAGGGAGAATTTGTGATTTAATAATGAAATTTGATAATAGTTGATCGTTTTGATTCAATTGTGCAGGCTGCTCTCTCATATGTGCTAAACGCTTTCGAATCTCGAAGCATATATTGAGGGGGAGCATTTTAAAAGAAAAGAAACTATCGAGGTGCAAATGCTTTTATGTTTTAACATAAAGTACCTTGATTGAGTTTTTTAAATGGTTTCTTAATGGCTTGTGTGATCGTAAATGTGCTTCAAAAGAACTCTTGCCTCTATGTGATAAAATGATTTCAAATATCCTACGCACATATTGAGGGGGAGAATTTTACCATGAAAATCAAATGGCTTTTTCATATGAAAATTGTGATCAAATAAAATATTTCAAAGTCCTCTTGCCTCCTTGTGCTAAACAATTTCTAAATCATACGCACATGTTAAGGGGGAGGTTATTCTAAATGATCAAAACTATTAGGGTACAAAATGCTTTGATCTCGTATCACAAGTACCTTGATTGTTTTTACAAATGATTTTTCAATTGGTTTCAAGGAAGAATGAACTGTACCAAAAGACCGACCATTTTACTTTATGCATGGAGTTATAAGGATGGTGAGGTTAGGTATTTGTTCCCACGATCCGCCAGAACCGGAGGGATCTTCCCAGGGACAATCCACTAGATAGTGTAGAGTCCTTAGGTATGATGAAAAAAAAAGGAGAAAAATGATAAATGGGAAGAGTGCGGACTGAGACAGAGCTAGTACTAGAATAAACCCAATGAGGTTCTAGTTATGAAGTCTCGGTAAGCACTGAAGGGGTTGAAGAATGAAAAAGAAATTGAATGTGAAAAGGGTGAAAAGAAATAGCCCTCCTATAATTCAACCTTAGGGCAGACACCGGGTTCAATACATATGCTACTGGTGGTTACTAAGGTAACGCCGGTATTGAAGACAAGACGTCATGGACCCAGTGACGCACTGCACTAAACTTTCCAAACCACTCAAGTTCCTCTTAAAAGGACTTGTTTCATTCTCACGGGGAACCGACATTATCTATCGACTTTCTCTTAGAGATTGTTGATATTGAAGAAGGAGACCCTCTCCCTAGTCTCCGGCACAGGATCCAAATATGCACAAATTGAGTCTAGAGCCACGAGATCATCAATAAATCTCATTAGGACACTTTCAATGAAGACTCTCTGTTTCACACAATGTGGAAAGAGAGATTATATCATGAGTCCTACGCATTATCCTTGTGGTATTGCCAGAACATCTAAGTGATGTGTAAACATATTCACAATGAAGATGGAAAGCCTTCTGGAGCCAACATCAAACAAGCTCCTGGTAGGTGGCATGTGAGATCTATTTTATAGATCAACCATGTGACAACTGAACAGAAACAATGGAGCGATTCAATCTCTTGAATCAATCCTGGTTCAGGTTATGGATTGACGGATACCTTTGAAAAACCGTTCTTTGTGATTAAAAACTCTTTTCTTTAGCAAATCGACCGTGTACGAATATTTCAAATCAAAAGGTGTTTTATGATTGATAATTGATGTTCATTAAAACCTTCGTTGTATTGCAAAAACAATTTCTATTGAGCAATACACGATTGTTTTTTCAAATCTCTTTTCATCAATCAGTGGACTTAAATTCGCTGGTTCACTCACTCCGTGTTGTCTTCTTTGAGACGTTCCGGTTTTGAGAACAGCTAGAGCAGCTGCGAAACCCTATCAAGGAAATTCTCAGGAATCCTACCTGATCACAGGCAGTACTTGTACTGATCAACGGGGAACCGTGGTCAAAGACACTTTCGTGTGTTTTATTGCTAACTGTTGTTTGCAGGTACATTTGGATGGTTGCAGCTGATCAGAATTGAGGAGTCAATCCAAAGCCGCATGCTCACAGCATCCACACTTAATTTGAAGAAATCATGACTGGTGCATATCTACATAACCTGTCTCTGATATTTCATACTATGCTTCTGCTTCGTTGCTACAAATATCATGAACTAGTAAGGCTTCCGCTACTCTGATGGAAAGATGTCATGATTCAAAAGTGTGAGCATGTCGGTCCGAAAGTCACAACTTTACATGATGGCAACACAATAAAGGGTGATCCAGAGATTTACTGTGGCTGATGATCTCAAGAAAGCTCGAAGATCATCAAAGATGTGGATCAGTCAAAGGCCTCCACTTAAAGTACAAATCAATGCGGACTTTGAATATTCGCTACTAAAGCACAAAGATTGTGGAAATGAAGAATTCAAGTCTACGAGCTCAAGAACGAAGTCAAAGATAGAATGCTAGGATTCAAAATGTAAATCATGGGGTGACCTCCCTTAGGGGGAGATTGTTAGGAATTAGAAAATTCCATAGTAAAAGAGTCGGTCACCCCAACTATTATCTAGCATAAGTTAGCTCGTAGACATATAGTTATTTACGTTATTTAGTAGTTTATTAGTTTATTTGTAGCGTAGCTTAGTCTAGTGTAACACCGTGGAGGAAGGACGGGTCTTTACCCACTGTATGCCTGATCCACAGGCCGATAGGAGGTCGTGTAAGTTGTAAGTATAAATACCCCTTCCATCCATGGAAGGGGTGTGGCTTCTTTGAATCTAACATTTCATTTTCTAAAGCAACTCTCTTTCAAAAGCCTCCTCTCTACTCTCTTCATCTTCTATAATGGCTTTCTTATTTAATCATTGTCCTAGACCACCCGGATCATCAAACAACATAATATTCACGATCCTACACAATATAACTCGACTAAGCATAAATTAAATAAATCAACGTCTCCGTGACTCCCATGAGTCACGGCTCGACTCCAACAAGCTTACATAGCTTACGGTTAACCAAACACCAATCCATATCCGAATCCAACTCAAAAACCGTACGTGAACACAAACTTAACAACAACAATAATATTATCACAGTCAAACCCAAATCGGGAAGCTGTAACCAAGGGAGACTCGTCCTGTGACCAAAACAGGACCACCAACATATACCAATCTTACCCACCCTACGGAGTTGGCCCGACTCACTGAGTCGACCGGACTCTCTGAGTCAACTCGGAACCCAAACGGGTTTTATGACCTAACCGCAACTATCACAAATCAAACCAAACAATCTAAGCTATCCCAACACGAACACAGATTCTTTTAGTCATACTAACAGACCCAAACACTCCCTTGAACCTGTTCTTACAAGTCTTACCACACGAAACATACCAAACTTGTTTTAACAATTTTTATTAACCATTTCTTAAAACGTGCTTATCATGTTTATTAGTTTTTATATCCACAAATATCAACATAATCATTATAACTGGTTGGTCAAAACAGAAAAATAAATATAAATGAAACGGGTTTGTTTTTACCGAGAGTATGAGAGAAAGACAAGGAGCAGTGGAGGTGTCTTTTACGAGTACAACTCGTAACCATCGAAGCACGAACCCTTAATAATCATTAACAATAAAACCCTGAACTATACAAACTCAGATCTAGGGTGCGTGGAGCATTGGGTGTGGCGGTGTAACATGGGGTGGTGGCCGGAAGTTGGCCGAAAAGTGTGACGGCACCGAAACCCTAGGAAGGTGGCCGGAAAATACTAGAAAGAGAGCTATGTGTGAGAAAATGTGTGTTAAAATGAGAGGTGTGAGAAAATGGGAAGTGTTTATACTTCCAAGAGGGACCAAAGGTGTAATTAGACCAAAGAGGGAGGGTCGGCGGTGAAACTATCAAAGGGACCAGTTTTGTAACTTTCTCAATTTTTTGCAATATTAGATTCAGGACTTGTTTAGACTAGCAAACGATGGATTCATGACCCGGGAACTACACCAACGCATTCAAAATAATATTCCCGATAAAAATGATTATAAATATGTCTCGTATCTCAAATCAGAGGGAAAGGTCCCTCTAATCGTCGTTTCTCCATTTAAGGCGCATCGGGAGAATTACGGGTTGTCACAGCCTCACCTCCTTAAAAGGAATCGCATCCTCGCAATTCAATTCAAATTGCCCGTTAAGGTCTAAAAGAGGTGAGTATATACGCATAAAGATTCACCTTCACGTTCCCTACATGTATTTAGGATTTCTTTGAGAGTTTCGACGAACTTCGTCTATAGGGATGCGACTTTATGAAAGTCGTTTGACATTATGGTCTATGATTTCGATATGTCAACAAGGTTTACACGTTTAAAGATTTGGATCTCTCAAAGGAATAACAACTGCCTCATCGGCAAGTCATTTCTTCATACTACGCACGAAATGTCATGAATACTGTTGAGTCTTGACGGTATGTCAAGGCTCTGAGCTACTGGTCTAACTTCAACAAGGATTTTGAAAAGATTGATATAGCGAGGATTAAGCTTTTCACGTTTACTAAACGCTTCACACATTTTCATGGTGAATCTCTAAGCTTAATCTAGGCCATATCCGGGGATTCAAGAGAGTTACGTCATCCGTGTCTTCTAACGATTCACGAGCAGCTTGCATGTCCATCTCGCCTTCGAACGGTCTCCTTGGCAGCTTCTCGAATAGGTTTGGGGTCGGTAAGTTGGGTATTTCCATTCCTACCCAACAATCGGTATCGACACTCATTGACCATAGAGGGTCTCTTACGGTGCCTTTGAGGTATTGAAGCGATAGGTATGGTTATAGGAGAATTTGGCCAACGGAAGGTGTCTATCCTAGCCATTGCCAACTTGATAGACACGCGAAGGGTCTACTAATGCTCGGATGATTTATTCAATTCGGCCATCAGTCTGGAGATGATACACTGCGTGCATTACCGGATCTGTTCTCTCAGATCCAGGAAGTGATAGGAGAAACATGGGTGTGAGGCGGTTGCCACGATCGGAAGGATAGAAATCAGCACCTCCTGATGCACACGATCTTCTTTACGTATGCAAAAATCCATTTGGCCCTGACCTTCAGATCGCACTTCCTGCTTAAGAGGATCGGAAGGAGTTTAAGGTTGAGAAAGAAGGATCAGATGTGTACGACAGAATGAACCCCAGATAGAGAAAGCGGACCAAGGGGAGATTCCCCTTTCGGTTAGAGTTATACTATGGGAAAGAAAGTAAGGAGTTAGAGCTTGGAAGTGAGAACTAGCTCATAGGAGTGAAGCCACTTGACTAGAGGGAGAGGAATGAGTACTCTCTCTCATCCTTAAAAGAAGATAGAGGTATTCCCCAGTACTATTGCAACTATAGGAGGAGAAAAGCAAGGTCGTCCATACTTTCCATCTTTCTGAATAGAGGGAGGTGGATAGGTTGGGTAGGATTACCAACAACCACTCAGGTAGATGTCCGGGATCTTCTTCCGAGGTTTCGTCCATGGCGTAGGTTATCGATCGTTAAGAGGGTAGTAAGGATAGAAGGTATATTCGAAAGACAAATGAAGAATTAGGCGTCAGCTCCAAGGATCGCGGTTTAGGTTACTCCGTAAGATTTCAAGATTTCCGTTGAGCACGAAATCCCTACTAGACGGGAAGTTTAGCAAGTTCAAAGTATGACTCTGAAGGAGAGTATTAATTACTAACAACAATCAATCGATTGCCTCATTAGTGCACTTAATACTTACGCAAAAAGGTACAATATTCGTATCCAAAGTCATAATTTCCAAAAGAAGTTCGACTACCAATCAATATCAAATCAAATTCTAATAATGAGTAGACGTCAACGGCTCTAAGTAGATATGCTAAGGAATGTCGCATCGTTGGAGTGTAAGTTACAACACCGATATGACAGCGTAGGTAGTACAGAAATTAGTAGTATGATTTCAGCAAACTATCATTGATAAAACAACATCGAGAGTTCAACGTAGTTAGGGCAATATCGATGGAACAATATCAGCAGGATAACCTCGGTAAATAACTTCAAATAAACAGCGTCGTTAGGACGTTATCGATAGGAATACCTCAATAGAGTATAAGGCACAACACCAACAACACGTAAGGTACAACCTTCTGAGAGTTGTTGACGAAGCAACGTCGACAAAACATTATCGGTTCAGAAAAATGAACAACATTGGCTAGATAATGTCGTTTGAATCAATATCGAGCGAATGGTAACGTTTCGGAAGATTAAACAACAATCGATTCTAGATGAGGCTTGAGGTAGAATCGTCTGTAATAGGATTACCAACGAAACGAGGCTGAATGACAAATCCAACAAGATTACCAACGAAACAAGGCCGAATTATGATTCAAGGATGAATGACGATTCGAGGTTGAATGACAGTTCAAGGTCGAATGACGGTTCAAGGTCGAATGACGGTTCAAGGTCGAATGACGGTTCAAGGTCGAATGACGGTTCAAGGTCGAATGACGGTTCGAGGTCGAATGATGATTCGAGGTCGAATGATGATTCGAGGTTGAATGATGATTTGAAATGATTACGCTAAATGTATACACATTGATAGAACGTAAGGCAAGCATCAAGAGAACAACATCGATGGGATAACATCGATCGAATATAAGGCTTGGGGTAGAGGCATTTGTAACAAGACCATAACAAAATGAGGCTATGGGAATAAGCGAATCCAAATTCAAAATAGCCTATACCAAATCAAAAAATTCCAATAAGATTGGCGAGGCTTATTGATAACGCTACACGCGTCGTTCGGGGTCAAAGGAACTTCCTTTTCGTCGAGCAAGTTTTTCAACACCCTAGGCAGTGAACCTAATCGTTGTAGTGTAGTATTAGGGTAAGCCATGGGTATTGATATCGTTCTCTAGGGGAATAGGAATGCTAGTGAGAAGTTACTACGCTAAGGTTGTGGTTGAGGAAGATTATTTTTTATCTTTTTATATTTTTTAAGGAAAGGAAAGGTATGAATCTCAGGGTTTGAATTTGGGGGGGTCGGTATTGCTACCAATTACTCTACTTATCTAATTATCTAATCAAGGTGTATGTAGTCTATGTCTAATTAATGTGTGCTCGTATGATAGTTTAAAGATGTGTTTACTTAGGTTTTACTACTCCTTAATTATCTCCTATTGGTGGTTGAATTGTCACGTCCTTATTCCTAGTTGTGTTGTGTGTCTAAGGTTGTAGGGTATGCGTTTCTCCCTAACTCTTTGAACTTACCAAAGGGTCTCATCTACAAAACCCACTAGGGATAATAAAATCTTACTCTAAGGCACTCTTTGGATGGTTTAGCTTACAACTACTCAAGGAGTCATATTCTAAGGTTCACAAAGATTTAATCAAGCATTAAGTACACAACGAATGACCTATCGCATTACTAGATCATTAGTCAACTAAGATAAGAAACAACCAATCAATATTCACTAATTAAGTTTCATATTCCCTAAGCAAACACACAAGTAAATTAGCCGGACATGGAAAACATGCAAGCATACACACAAATAATCAAAGACATAATTTTATTAATGAATTAAAACACTTATCTTGGTGTAAGATAGGGTTTGAAACCCTAAAATACTGTACAAGACAGCCTTGGTTCGGTTTAGGTTTTTACTCCAAAAGACTACACACTAAATACTGAAAAATTCGGATTCTATATATAATATTACATATGTGACGGCGTCACCTTATGTTTTGTGACGCCGTCGTGTCGCCGTCATTAGGGTTTCGTCTTGGCCACGTTAGACTTGCGACGGCGTCACCTTATGCTTGTGACGCCGTCCTCTTCAGCTTCTGACGCCGTCTGGATTACATCTAGGCCGTCTGAGTTGCGAAGGCCTACTCTTTTATAACTTGACGTCGTCACTTGAAAATGGGAGTTTTGGCTTCTGTCCCGTCACAAAGATCCTCCGACGGCGTCACAATTAACACCTGACGCCGTCACCGTATGTTTTCAGCAGCTTTGAGTGTCTCGATTTTGACTTTGGCCATTTTTTTCGTATAATCGCGCCATTTCGTCCAAATAAGTGTCATTCCAGCATTTTGCCTTCAAGAGACCTAAAAAGTGAAAAGGAACGATATTAAGCAATAACGGATACAAAAGTGATCAAATAAGGGCTTAAACGACCCCTCAAAAAGGTACCTTTTAAAACCTTATCAAATATCCCTGCACTTGGTATTTGCTTGTCCTCAAGCAAATGTGCTTTTAGCCAATTAATTTATAAGTTAGAGGTCATGAAGCATTGGTTTAAAACAGTCCACAACACATATAAGCCCCGCAAAAGTCTTAACAAGCACGGAAATTACATACTAGCACCTCACATGGGGTGTTTGGATACTCACATCTCTCTCGGGTGTATATGAAATATAACAAATTGGAAATGGAAGATAAACACTCATTAACCGGTCCTAGTACATAGATTACCATAGGCTTGAGAATAGATCAAACCTCCGTCGCTTTGGCGTAAGCACCTAGGAAAGTAGACTATCAAAAAGGTCTTTAAAGGGTTGTAATGTTAGGCTTACGGTAGGGAAACAAAGGGTTTGGTGGGATAGGCTATATAGTGGTGGCAAGTCAAAAATCTCTATGTTAAATGCATACGAAGAATGGCGTTGCTAAGCCAAGACTGGACACTCTAGACTCTAGCTAACTGAAATAAACAAACATAAAATTTAAAGGATAGATGTAGGATGGTAGCCCGTATTTTTTTTTTTTTTTTTTTTTTTTTTTTTTTTTTTTTTTTTTTTATCAGACACTCTATTTTTTTTTCTTTTCTCTTTTTCTATTTTTTTCGATTTTTTTTTTTCATACACTTTTACTCTACCGTCCTCTATGGTAACATCAAAATGATAGGGATTTATAGGCACATCCCTACACTTGAGTTTTTATTACTCTAACACTAATTTGACCCGAATTAAAAAGATCAAAACACTTGGGGCACATTATTATGCAAACAAAGGGAATTTGAATTTAACGTTCCCTTCCCGTCATTTCATAAACTTTAACTTTTCCCATGAATCCCAATCGTCCCAAAACTGTATACAAAGGATATGACTTGCCTTAGCAACTCATGCAAGCAACCAGATAATTGAACTAAGGGTTTAAGGTGATAACAATAATGCACTAAAAGTGAGTGCATACAAGGTAGGCTAAGGCGATTTGGGTGTACATTTAGGGGTGGGGTGTAAACAATGCTCTTCATTGATATTCCGGAAAAAAAAACGAAACATCACGAGAACCGCGAAAAGGATAGGCTCTGAGGGGTTAACTAGGGGTATCGTGTACTAAAGATGAGTACAACGCAAAGGGTGTGGGGGAATTACTCAACCGATGTGGAAGAAGTAATTATATTACGGGTATCAAACAAGGGTTATCCTAATGCCTCTTATCATTTAGTTATTCCTAACTACACAAGTATAGTCTTACTAGTGATCTCGGAATGCATCACAAAACAAGTTCTAGAATCTAATATACTACCGGTTTACACTCTAAGCATTAAAGATGAATGCTTTAATTCCTACTAATTTAAGGGCGATCCTCACATTTTGGGTGAAATTTAGGTGGTAAAGGGTTTTTGTGCTAGTCATATAACTTCCTATCCGTGAGACGCTTTTGTTAAGACTAATGGCCCACTCCTATATGTCATGAAAAATTTTTAATTTGGTGCCAAAATTACCCTAACCGACATTTTCTCATGGTTTATTACACAAATACAATTGGACAAAGCAAATAATCAAAGATAAGCATAGTTTCAAAGTTCCCGTTTTATTTTCCCTCCCTACACTTAAACTGAACATTGTCCCCAATGTTCCCCGAAAGTATCAAAGTTATGATAATGGAAGGTAATTAAAAACGAAAGAAACTAGTACTCCCCTGATTAGCTCGGTAGGATCCGTGTGTGAAGTAGTGGTTAAATCCTTTCCAAGAAGAATTGATGCGTGAAAAGCTCCTTCCAATCTTATGTAACTTCTTCTTGATAAATTAAACCTGCACACTTGAAGAAACAAACGAAACCTTCGCGTAAAATCGGCGGTAATAATATATATAAGACTCGATTTAAACTAGGATATAATGCTTGTGGGATAGATGTTTACAAAATTTCTGGAAAATTAAGACCTGGAAAATTCCAAATTTTTTAAGTAGCTCAGAAAACGAGAAAAAAGTAATCTGTTGTTTTTACTCCTTCCTGACGCCGTCAGGTTGCGATCCTGATGCCGTCAGGTTATCCTGACAAAAACTGGTCTGCGATTTTCTGGAAAAAATTCTGGAAAATTTACATCTTTAGAATCTGGAAAAAATTTCTGCAAAACATCCATTATGACTCGATACAAGAATTTGACTCGAACAAACACACAAATATATCTTTTAATGAATTGTTATTCTCATGTTTACGTTTCCTTGAAAACGTGTGTAATCCTCCCTACACTTATCCCTTATGTAAAATACCTTTATATGCAATTAAGACGAGGTTAAAAACAACATAAAGCATTTTTACAAATTTAAACATGAGAATAAACAATCAATAAAAGATATATGACACTAACAAGCAAACAATTAAGCATGGGTTGCCTCCCACGAAGCGCTTTTCTTTATTTAAGAGTCTTGTAACTAGACTCATAGTCGTGCTCCTACGTTACTTCATTACCGCCACCTTGACGGTCTCTAATGGGGGATTCCATGTTGTAGAAATGCCCTATGATGCACATATCTAAGAGTTCGTCCTCTCCCCACTTGGTCCTATATTTCGGTCCTAAGTTCAAGCAATCCTTATAGAATCCGAAAATCTTAGCCATAACATAATCTACTCCTTTTTCCCTATCCTCATCATTCCTATAATAGACCGACAGTTTAAGTTCCTTTTCATCATTAGAGAGTGATGAAAACTTCTCAATCTTAAACGACATTTGGTAAGCTATGTCATCGGTCTCATCCTTGAATCGCACTACTCCTAACGAGGGATTATAGGTCATCCTGGTGCTTTCTATGAAAGGTTTTCCTAGAATAACATGGGATAAGCTAGGGTCTATGGCCGTGCTAATATCATCCACAATTATGAAGTCCGTAGAAAACGTAAAACTACCTACATAAACGGGCAATCCCTTAACTCTACCAAGAAAATTGCACTTAACCCTAGGATTATCGGGGTCTTGCCTAGTTGGAATAGGCTTCTTCATTACCCAATTGTAGTAGGTGCTAGTCATTATGTTGATTGGGGATTTGCGATCAATGTAGGCCTTTGCCACAAAAAGGTGTCCTATGAAACATGGTATGTTAAGATTCCAAGGGTTCCCAAACTTGATTCGAGGGCTTTTCCTAACATACATGTGACGGAGGTCACGCACTAAGTGAGGGTGGCGAGATAGTTCTTCTTCCGTGGGAAACTTATTGAAATAGTCATTGTCTACTTCATCTACTTCCTCGGTTGTTTCATTATTCTCAAGTGTATGGTCCTATTCTTCATTTGTTCCATTAGGTTTAACTAAGGCGATGGTATTGACGAATTGAATGTGCTTAGCTAGCTTACTTGGGTCCTTAATCTCTACACCGGAAGGCTCGGGAGTTGAGATAGCATTAACCTTCCTATCACTATTAGTTATGGCTTTCAAAAGGTTGTCTATCTTCCTATCCATTTCGGCTTGTTGTTGGTTAAAGCGGTCCGAGAGCTTAGCTATTTGGGATTCTTGGGATGCAACAAGGTTTTGCAACATCCCTTCGATGTTTTGTTGGTTAGGACCGTTAGGTGGGGGCCATGAAAAATCATTGGAATTGAATTCCTTGGTTTGTCCCCAGTAGAAGTCGGGCTTGCCTTTCCATGCCTCTCGGGTTTCATTGAAATTCATAGGTCCGGGTATTGTAGGGAATCTTCCTCCCGTTCCATTAATACGCGAGGATGCGTAGTCAACGGAAGCATGTTCGGGGGATCGAGTGCTAGTGCGCGTGTTATGAGGATCACAAAAAGGCTCACACGAGGAAGAAACTTTGTTCACATGGTGTGAAGATTTAGGAATTTTACTTGATCTTCAAGTTCAATCATCCTACGGTCGGAAGGAGGCAAGGAGATTGCCTTAACGGTTTTGGGCAGCTCACGGGGGTCATCCTAACTTTCTTTGTCATAGAGGGCGAGGTCCTCTATTATACCCCATGATTCTTCCGCGGTGAGATCACTAAGTTTTCCACCAGCCGCTTGGTCAATGGATCGCTTGGTGGGGAAGTTGACATGATCATAGAAAATTTGGACTTGGAGCCAAAGATCAATGCCGTGATGAGGAACTTTATGAAGTAAGTCCTTGAATCGAGTCCATGCTTCGTAGAGAGATTCACCTTGACGTTGTTGGAACATCAAGATGTCATTCCTAAGCTTAGTGGTTCTCCCCGGTGGGAAAAATTGAGCAAGGAAGCGAGAGGTAAGATCATCCCAACTTGAGATGGAGCCGGCGGGAAGTCGCTCAAGCCAATTACTAGCTTGGTCCCGTAGAGAGAATTGGAAGAGACGCAGGCGCGTGGTCTCCCGAGTAGTAGCATCAAGGTCGATGGAATCGACAATTTTTAGGAAATCCCTCAGATGTTGATTTGGATCTTCGGAACGAAGTCCATGGAATGCACATCCGTTTTGCACCAACCGGATGGTGTCGGATCGCAGGGCTGTAGTTTGGGCTTGGTCGGGAAGCTCAATGGTATTCCTATAGCCTGAGTGGCTTGGTCTCGAGTATTCACCAAGAGTACGGGCTCTTGGCGGGTCAATTGGTGGTGGGTTGATGAATGGTGGGTGGTTATCACCTTCCATGATGAAAAGTGATGGGGTTACGAACAAAGGTCACGAAGAAGGGGGATAGACTAAGAGGAAGCTAAAAATGAGAAAAAAAGTTTACTTGATAGGAATCAAGTAAAGAAACCTAAACGAGGTGGACTACTAACTAGCTATTCTATTCCCCGGCAGCGGTGCCAAAAACTTGATAACGCTACACGCGTCGTTCGAGGTCAAAGGAACTTCCTTTTCGTCGAGCAAGTTTTTCAACACCCTAGGCAGTGAACCTAATCATTGTAGTGTAGTATTAGGGTAAGCCACGGGTAATGATATCGTTCTCTAAGGGAATAGGAATGCTAGTGAGAAGTTACTACGCTAAGGTTGTGGTTGAGGAAGATTATTTTTTATCTTTTTATATTTTTTAAGGAAAGGAAAGGTACGAATCTCGGGGTTTGAATTTTGGGGGTTTGGTATTGCTACCGATTACTCTACTTGTCTAATTATCTAATCTAAGGTGTATGTAGTCTATGTCTAATTAATGTGTGCTCGTATGATAGTTTAAAGATGTGTTTACTTAGGTTTTACTACTCCTTAATTATCTCCTATTGGTGGTTGAATTGTCACGTCCTTATTCCTAGTTGCGTTGTGTGTCTAAGGTTGTAGGGTATGCGTTTCTCCCTAACTCTTTGAACTTACCAAAGGGTCTCGTCTACAAAACCCACTAGGGATAATAAAATCTTACTCTAAGGCACTCTTTGGATGGTTTAGCTTACAACTACTCAAGGAGTCATATTCTAAGGTTCACAAAGATTTAATCAAGCATTAAGTACACAACAAATGACCTATCGCATTACTAGATCATTAGTCAACTAAGATAAGAAACAACCAATCAATATTCAATAATTAAGTTTCATATTCCCTAAGCAAACACACAAGTAAATTAGCCGGACATGGAAAACATGCAAGCATACACACAAATAATCAAAGACATAATTGTATTAATGAAGTAAAACACTTATCTTGGTGTAAGATAGGGTTTGAAACCCTAAAATACTGTACAAGACAGCCTTGGTTCGGTTTAGGTTTTTACTCCAAAAGACTACACACTAAATACTGAAAAATTCGGATTCTATATATAATATTACATATGCGATGGCGTCACCTTATGTTTTGTGACGCCGTCGTGTCACCGTCATTAGGGTTTCGTCTTGGCCATGTTAGACTTGCGACGGCGTCACCTTATGCTTGTGACGCCGTCCTCTTCAGCTTCTGACGCCGTCTGGATTACATCTAGGCCGTCTGAGTTGCGACGACCTACTCTTTTATAACTTGACGTCGTCACTTAAAAATGGGAGTTTTGGCTTCTGTCCCGTCAAAAAGATCCTCCGACGGCGTCACAATTAGCACCTGACGCCGTCACCTTATGTTTTCAGCAGCTTTGAGTGTCTCGATTCTGACTTTGGCCATTTTCTTCGTATAATCGCGCCATTTCGTCCAAATAAGTGCCATTCCAGCATTTTGCCTTCAAGAGACCTAAAAAGTGAAAAGGAACGATATTAAGCAATAACGGATACAAAAGTGATCAAATAAGGGCTTAAACGACCTCTCAGAAATGTACCTTTTAAAACCTTATCACTTATGACGATAAGCAACTCGGATTTAAATGGTGACCATCGGGTCTAACCTGACCCCAAGGCGAACTACGCTCGACGGCGACAAACAGAATTCCATATAAGCAGAGACGCATAGCAGCGCCAGAAGAATATTATTCATGAGGTGGTGCAATGCCAGTGTGTCATGTGTGAGTGCAGGCTTTCGTGATGTTCAGTGTGTGTCCACCTAAAGCTCATCATTCCTAAAACCAATCTCTAACCCAGACATAATTATGTTATAACTACTCCCAGTATCGCAAAATTCACCTCTGAGTCGTACATAAGTGATCAGTCCATGTCCCACTGTCCCTGGCTGAATATAGATGATTAGTCTATATTCACCCAAGGTTCAATGAATTTTGTTATACTCGACTTAGTTATACTAGCACTATGTCCTCTATATCCCAAAATCATTCCCAAGGCTAACACTAGTGGCTACTACTAGTGTGCAAGCTCTAAATCGAATAATGAGATTACGCAAGGAAATTGCGTAACGCTGTGAAAGGCATAGTACGTTCATAAGCATGAGGGCATGCTTATAGTGCGTGCATAAGCATGTGGAAATGCTTATGGTAAAATACTAAAATAGGCGGACTTAAATCGTCTATTAGCAGGGCACACATTCAACAAGTGTCCCATCAAACAATTCATCAAATAAGCCATAACCATCTCATCAATTATCTCATCGATCAATTCGTCTAATATATTCTCAATCATCCAATCATTTAAATCCTTAAACAAAATCATACGCGAGCCGTCAGCTTGGCAGGCACGTGGCGGTCATAAGGTTAAGGTTTCGCAAAAGTGGTTATAGTCTAGGTTTTGAAAATTACCCAGTTCTCTATAACCTGGGCTCTGATACCAATCTGTAACACCCCCAAAATACAGTCCAGTGGAAGCATACAAACCTTGGGGTGCTACCATCTTGGTATCACAACATAGGGTACAAAGAATGGTTTTTATTCCATTCATTTAGAATAAGATTCATTAATAAAAACATTAAGTTTTCATTATATGAAAATAGTGTGGAGATAGGCTCGTAAAGATGTTTAAAGCGGTCTCAATTATTCATCAGAGTCGCCTATGACCATGCTAAAACGGGTCAGATTACACTGGGGAGTTCATAAAGTTTAATCACAAAGTTTAGTAGTGGACCTGAAAGAGTTAAATTTCTTTGTGCGACTAAGGCATATATATATGCTATACATTCCAATAACAACATTCCAACAATAATCCAATAGCATTCCATCAACAGACGACTCTAGCCAGGCACCACAGTTATAGCAAAGCCTAGAACAATGCTACCTTGGTCTAGGTAGGATACAGATATCTATTCTTAGCTAGGCATCGCGTTATAGCAAAGGATTTCACTACAAGAAAAACGGGTATTTGGGAGGGTGGAAAAACGTGCCAAATACTCAAAAAGCCGTGCCAAATGCAATTTGGCACGGTTTTGGCTCTGTCCTAAATATGAGGGTGCCAAATACATTTGGGTCGGCTTGAAAGTGTGCCAAATATCATTTGGCACGGGCTTTGGGACGGTTTTGATTTTGTGTGCCATATGTTCGGTTTTTGGCACGGTTGATAATTTACCGTTCTAAATGCGCATTCGGAACACTTTCATCTCCCGTGCCAAATTATTATTTGGTACCATCTCACATCTCATGCCAAATGCTTATTTGGTGCTGTTCACCTCTCGTGCCGAAAGCTTATTTGGCACGAATTTTGCTCACGTGCCAAAACTATTTGGGACAGTTTCATCTCACGTCCCATACACATTTGGCACGGTTTTAGTATTTACTCCGTGCATGTAAATCCTTTCGTCTAATCCAATTATATTTGGTACATCATCGTTTTAACCAATTGTGTCAGATGTGCGTAAATTTGATTCAACAGGGAAGCCAAAAATTACAATTACTCAAACTTTTATTAATCAATAAAATCTATATAATTGAGTTACTTGAACTCCATACAATAACTTGAACACGATAAGCCAAGGACAATAACTTAAACTAGATAAAGCTAGATAGAGTAACTAGTCCAACATATATAGATACATTAATGATCAATGTAATCTAGCATGTTCACTGTTATAAAGCATGATTCTTTTGATGTAAAAGATACACCAACATTGACCAAATATACATCTTCTAGTTGGTTAACTTTACTATATGATCTTTAGCTTCTGGAAAATAAACAAATACACCAAAATAAATATCTCGCTTGTATCTCTTCTCATATTTCTTTGAGATTGGTTCAACCTGGAAAACATATGCATAAACCCATTTTATAATCTCATTTTACTAAACCATAGTTCGTAAAACATCCTTACATATTTTGTGATTCGAATAGTATAGTTGCATTTCTGTTTTGTGGGACTTCATGTGATCTTGCATGTCGTAGAAAACTTGATTAGTACACCTCATATGGAGGCTTTTGCCTCTCCTTTGTTAAGTTTTGCAAAGTAATAATGAAGATGGCAATCCATACACCAGCTGACCTCACATAGTCACATGGTTTTCTGTCACAACAAAAAGTTGAATACATTAGTTGCAAAGTAACATTGGCACTTAGTTGTTTATAATAATGGGTTAAAGTTGACTTATATAGATCCTTCTTGAGCTAACTTCACTTGGTACAAGGCTAGTACATCAAAAAATGACATGTATATCTGAATGGTAGGTGTAAAACGTACCTAATTAAGATTGTGAGTGACATTAGACAAATCCAAGACTCACATAAATATCCAATGACTGCGATAATCCAAGGTTGGAACTTTGTTTATAGCGCTTGCTAAACTGCCACAACACGACAAAAAAACACCATAAAGATTAATAAAATGATCCAAGATCTGTATCACAAAGACTAGGATTATAAAAATATGGAGTAAATTACACCGTTCGTCCTTGTGGTTTGCGTTGACCGCAGGGTTTCGTCCTTTGACCAAAAAAGTTGCACCGTCCGTCCTTAAGTTGGAAACGCTATACATCGTTCGTCCTTTGACCAAACGACGTTAAGTTTGACCGTTAAAAACCCATCATGTGACTTGCACATGAGGGTAAATTCGTCATTTCAACACCATAAGGATGAACGGTGCAAGGACGAACGGTGTAGTTTATGTGGATAAGACCACACACAACACACATACAAACACAACCATTCATCATCCTCACCACTTTTCTCTCTCTCCCTCTCTTGAAAACCCTAGCCGACCAGAAAAACACACAACCGCCGCTCCACCGCCGGCACCCACCTCTCACCGCCTACTTCATACATCTTTCATCTTCAACAATCACCACCCACCACCGCCCACCAGGCCACCACCTTCTTATATCCATTATACTCTTTGTTTTAGTCATTGTTTTACAAATATCTGAGATTGTGTAAAGCCAAATCACGGTTGCAAATAATCAACTTCTATAAAATTATTTCACTCCCACTATCCATTATTAACAATAGTCAAATTTTAAACACCAATAAGATAAAAGAAGAAGAATGCAATATCGAAAACCAAAAAAACCCAAAGATCATAAACCAAAAAAAAATCCCAACATCTGAACCAGTAAACACTAACCATTTATTTATCACCATGTATCAAAACCTACATCAACTAACTCTTAAAAATCTACAACCTACAAATCCCCCACACCTCCCGGATCCGCTGCCATCCAGATCCACCTCCAGAACCACCATCCAGATCTGGTCAACGCACAAATCCCCCACAAATCCTAAACCGAAACACTATTAAGTCATGACCATAGGCTGCAGCATACACAAGTTCGACCAAATAAACTATTAAGCTAACTATTTAAGCTGAACCAAATAAGTTGCGATTAATGACCATTACACTAAACCAACATAAGCCAAAACAAATATATATGATAAATCATATGAGCCGATTTCAAATGTTTAACTTTAATAAGTTTTAACCCTTTGTTTCTTGATTCCTTTGTTCGACAGCCGTGACCACAACAACAACAATTTTAACTTTCACACTTAATTACCAACTAAACTTATACTTGGTATACCATTCGAATAATAATAAAAATGTATACAAACATGAAAAAATTTACTTAGAAATTAATTATTTATCAAGAAACATTAGTATTCTTACAATGACGGGGTTAATTGAATCGAACACAAGAGACCTAATTGAGCACGAGTTTGATTGAACTTGAACAAACTGAAACTTGATGTGGACTCTCTATACTCCAATTAGTAAAACCCCCTTGTCAATTTTGAAAACCCCCTTGATTCCTGAAACCCTAATCATTTTTTGTTGTTGTGAGGATATGATTAAATTTGTGATTCTCGACCTCCATTTTATAGTTAAACTTGTGGAAGGTGAGACCCTAGTTTCTTGGTCTTCATAGAGAGGTGACCTCCTTTATTTGGTACTCATCCCTTTCGTTAGCCACTATCCGATGACGCCGCGTGATGGCTAGGGTGGTAGCCGTTTATTTATGGTATGGAGAGGAAGTGTCTTTTGCTTTTGACCTTCAAAAGAAGAAGAAGAAGAACCATTTCCATATTCTCCTGGGTTGAGGTGCGACGAGAGAGAAAAAGAGAGAGACAGAAATGATAGTGATGGTACAGGGCAGGGTTAAGATTAGTTTTATTCTTATTAAAGTAAATTACACCGTTCGTCCTTGCACCGTTCGTCCTTATGGTGTTGAAATAACGAATTTACCCTCATGTGCATGTCACATGATGGGTTTTTAACGGTCAAACTTAACGTCGTTTGGTCAAAGGACGAACGATGCATAACGTTTCCAACTTAAGGACGGATGGTGCAACTTTTTTGGTCAAAGGACGAAACCCTGCGGTCAACGCAAACCACAAGGACGAACGGTGTAATTTACTCTAAAAATATGCCACACATTGTATACTAACTGTTTTTTTAATAGCAAAGCATCACCAACAAATATAGTGTTGTAAGCAAGTATTTGAAGGTAGTACATTCTTTCGATATAACTTCTAAAGGGTATTTCACGTCTTACCATCCTTACCAGTGTGAAGTTCGCCCAATGTCTTACAAAATTGTAGTAATTGAGGTTGTGTTGTTCTAAAATATCTCTAAATAACCTGCAGTAGAAGGTGATTATTGAAAAAGGTAATATATGTTATTGTATATTGAATTTACAATCAAACTATCAAAGTATGAGACACTCTTAGCCCACTATCATGTATCAAAAAAAGCAATATAATAACGAGAACTGTAACAAAGGCAAATGAAAAATTACCAATGCCCACAAGGAGTATAGCTGTTTTAGAACACCCTTTAACATGCCAGTTCGTTTTTTCCTTCTCCTACAACTGTAAAAAGGGAATTTGACAATATTTCATTAGATCAAAGCACTAGTTACGGTAAACTATAAAACATCGCATTTGATGTTTTAGATCACAGAGCGTCAGAATCCAATAATCACAGAGTTTTAACAAAATTTTTAAAAGTTTAGCATATTATGAATGGAAGATATACTTCACAATAACCAAAAAGAATAATAAAATAGAGAAAGGCAAAAAGTAAGTAACAAACCAAATGGAATTGATGAGATCTAACAGTTTTGGGGTAGGAACTCAACGAGATCCCACATATGTATTCCAATTTAGAGCAGAAAGACCTTTGTGAAACCTAATTGGAAATAATAAAGTGTGTGACAATAGAAGGGATAATGTTGCTTTAGAATGCTATTAAAGAGCCCCGAGAAAGTATCAACAAAAAGCCCGCTCAGGTTTTTTATATTTTAGCATGAACCCGCTCAAAAGTTTTGGGAAACTTTGAAATTTTCATTTGCAATATCATTAAAATTTTAAATATTTTGTATTTATATATAAAGTATCATGATTACACGTATATAACAAGTTAACATATTTTTGTTTTTTGATAAAAATTTATAAAAAGTATACTGTAAAACCTTTATAAATTAATATTCGATAAAATAATAACCTCGATAAAATTAATAATTTGTCAAGTCCCAACTTAGGACCAGTATAAATTTGGACCCCAATCAATAAAATAATTAGATAATAATTTTTTTAAAGCCCTAGTTTATATATATTGGTCCCAATGAAACTATAAAGTAATAAATACTAAAAATTTCCATTTATATATAAAGGTCATACGTAATTGGAACTTGTACAAATTCAATTAAGCCTATACGTTATTAGAACTTGTCCCAACGAAACAAACTTTTTACTTATTCAAAAACAATTAACTTAGCAAATTCAATTAATTTGTGAATGTAAATTCATAAAATGCTAATTGAAACTTGCTTTTCTAATTTATTTTTATCTCTAACTAGTATACATTGTAACTAGTATATTGGACTTAAAAAATTAAATGTCATGCGTAAAACTTTTTAAATTAATAAATTATTAATTCATCGATATAATAATACTCGTTAAATTAATAAAATATCTTAATCCCAACATCATTAATTTATAGAGGTTTTAATGTATAGTGTTAATTAAGTGTCCATTTTGCATTTCAACAAATGAGAAAGGGTTTTATTGAGAAGAAATGATATTTGATTGGTACAAAGTCTAGTTAGTAGGATTTTCTAAAACTTTATGCATATTTGAAGTAGGGCTGAGCATCGGTCCAAAACCGAACCGAATCGACAAAACCGAAAACCATAAAAAACCTAAACCAAAACCGAAACGAATATGGTCGGTTCGGTTCGGTTTAGTGTCGGGTTCGTCGGTTCGGTTCGGTTTACGTGTGTTTGTGCATGTTTTTGTCGGTTTTGGGTCAGACCAAACCGAACCGACCCGAAACCGAAAATCGTAAAAAACCAAAACTGAAACCGAACCGAATGGTTGTCCGGTCGGTTCGGTTTTTGTCGGTTCGGCCGGTTTTGTCGGTCCGGGTCGGTTTTGAACCTTCCATGCTCAGCCCTAATTGAAGTGGATATTTGTAGAATCCAAGATCCGGACTCAACTAGGGTATGAGTAACATTGATTGATTGGATGCACAATGGAATAGAATAACACAATCAACATTACTAATAAAGTTTTCTTTATTAATTAAAACAAAGAAACTAATAACTACTAATACTACTACGCTCTATGCGTTTGATCAGACTCTCATTGGGAGATGTCTGCTATGAAATAAAATGAAAAGATGTGATCTGTAACCTACGCCTACCCTCTTTATATAGGAGAGGGAGGTGTTACAAACCCTAATAATAGCTTACTAAAAAAGCTATCTAAATATTACATAATCATCCCTCATTGTTTCTTCGTTCTTCTTTCTTGCTTGTGGTTTTGTAATCATCAACTCAGCAATTCCCAACAATCTTCCCCTAAACTAGAATTTGACTAGGTTAAGTTTCAGTTTCTTGGTAGTACAAAACAACCTGTATGAAGAAACAATGCTAAAAACATGTCATCACCAATAATCCGCTGCACATCTACTAATCTTCTTCCCCTTCATTTAATAGGGGTCTTGTGCAGCTCGTAGACACTTCCCCTCAAGTGATGCATGTAGATGGTCAGTAAATAAACAATAAGCTTCCCCTTAAACTATACTAACCATCTCTCGATTTTTTTTATTATTTTTTTTTATTATTTTTTTTTAATTTATTTTTTTTCAACTAAACAAAAGAAATAAAGCGTAGCAGCAGAAAAATCAAATCAGCAGCAGCATCAAAATAGTCTACCAGTAGAAACGGAGAACCAGTAGAAACACCAAAGCATGCGTCTTATATCTTGTACTATCCACGTGACTCCAAACTCAGATGATGCACTAGCAAATGTGAGCATTAAGCACCTTTTCTATAGATCTCGCCTCTTCACTAACACTGAGCACTACAACTTAACTCCTTAAAATGATAGCAAATGAGAGCATTAAGTACCTTTTGTAGATCTCACCCCTTCACTAGAATCATCAAGTCTTTGTCACATCATTAACGTACGAACAAGTTATCTCAAAAGTGTTGTTGCTCACTTTGAGATATGATAAGACACGCACCTGATCAACCAGTAGGAACTCCAGTACAACCAACAGGAACCGAATAGTAGAAAACAAAGCTACGAGCAGGAACCGACCAGTAGGAACCACCAGTAGGAACAGATCAGTAGAAACCAGTACGAATCAGAATATGCAGCCAGAAGAAACACCAAATCAAACCGAAAATATGTTAATTACTAGGGTTCATCGTTGAATAAAAATTCAACTCACCAAGACTAGTAAAACATTAGAAGCACAAACTGTCAAGACCAAAATTAACATATACAACAACCGATCATGAACAGTATAAATGTTATCCGATCATAATTAAGTGACCACGCTGCCAGTATGAATCACAAATCGACCAGTACCTAAATAACAATACTGATCAAAACAAATACATGAACGTGGGGACCAGTAGGAATAAATCACCAATCATTTGGTACCAGCAGGAACAAGGCTTACATTATCAGCAGTATCACGTGACCATCAATATTAATTGTGAGATCATTTTCTTGACCCCACCTCGAATGAGCACCCTGTCCAATCTTGAGACCACTAGAACCAATCACGTGCAATATCTAATCTTCAATATGCAAGTCAATTTACAAAACGACAAAGATTGGTGCTTACGACCAATACACGATGGACCCATGAATGAATATAACAAACTAATATCATGCCCCACGTGAATCAAAATGAGATCAGAATATACGAAATTAATAAAAGCCATGATCAAAGTTGGGACATACCAGTACCAATCGAATGTCAAGAGGTCACCTTTTACCCACGTGACTAATCATTTACCAATCAAAGGTCTACCTCACTCGTAAATCAACCTGCACCATGTGGTACTCAACGAATAAGAACCAATCACACGTTCAATTTAATATTCCCTTTACAACCCAAAAAAATGTCAGCATCGACTTGAATTTTGCCCATAGATCAGATCCAAAATATTCGCTTCTTCAAGTCTACTATACGCCAGTAAAACCCCTTTATGCCTGCTAGGCTGCTACCTCTTCTCTTTTCACAACTGCTGAAATAAAAAAATAGGGCATAAACCCTAATTACAGAAAAACCTTATAAACCCTAGATCGAGAGCCACGAGGCTCTGATACCAATTGTAGAATCCAAGATCCGGACTCAACTAGGGTATGAGTAACATTGATTGATTGGATGCACAGCGGAATAAAATAACACAATCAACATTACTAATAAGGTTTTCTTTATTAATTAAAACAAAGAAACTAATAACTACTAATACTACTACGCTCTATGTGTTTGACCAGACTCTCATTAGGAGATGTCTGCTATGAAATAAAATGAAAAGATGTGATATGTAACCTACGCCTACCCTCTTTATATAGGAGAGGGAGGTGTTACAAACCCTAATAATAGCTTACTAGAAAAGCTATCTAAATATTACATAATCATCCCTCATTGTTTCTTCGTTCTTCTTTCTTGCTTGTAGTTTTGTAATCATCAACTCAGCAATTCCCAACAACATTTATTATAAGACGGAAGGAATACATAATATACGATAAATTATATTAATCTTACAAGTTTGAAATTTCGATAATAACTCGAGTTGAGTTGTTTTAAGCTCGAGCTCAACTCGTTAAACATTCTTTGAACTCGTTTTCTGGGCTCAAGCTTATGTTCGAGGCTTAATAAATCTCGACATGAACAATGAGTTCGAGTCGAGTTAGAGCTCGAGTTACTCAACAAATGTTCGTGTACGTTATTGACTTTGTGTATTTTTTTTAATTTATACCCTTTGGTATACATAAATTTACATACATTTCAAACTTTACAAGCAACTCGAGTCGAGTCGCATTTAAAGTATCGAGTCAAAATAAAGTTGGTTGTATAATCATGTTATTCTAATGTTGATAAGTTGACTTAGTAGAGTCGAGCTCGAGTGCCTCGATTACTTAACTAAGCTCGAGTGCCAAATTAATACCAAGTTGAGTTCGTTTCATGTTTTAAACCGAGTCAATCAGTTCCGAGCTTTATAATTTTTAACAAGATAACTATCGTTGTTGTTGTTTTCTTTAGTAATTATAGTTTACATTTCAGTTCGACTTTTGCGTTCTTGCCGCTCGATTTGCGAAGGAGTATTAGACGATAGATAAGTATTAGTGGGCTCGGAAAAATTGTGCAGCGGGTCGATACGCATTAGGGTAGATATTTATTGTTATTAATAACCGTAAGGTATGGAGTTCACATCATTCTAACACGTACGTGTGAGTTAAAGATTCACCCTATCGATCGGGTAACTTGAACATACATGACCTCGATCATTAGTTTATCCATTTTTTTATACAATATGAATTTTTTTAACTCGACCTCAAAGAAAAAAATGTTTATTTCAAAAGAACAAAATTAACTCGCCAAAATTAGAAGGCGACCCATTTGAAGTAATTTGATAGATATTAATTCGGTATATAGATTAATTATAGAGATTAAAAGTTAATAAAGTCGATTATAAGTTAGCGAGGAAGGGCTATTCAATATTAGATTAAATTAATAAAGTCGATTATGAATTTTAATTTGAAGTCTAGGATATTAAAAGCAAAATATAGTCAACACGTGCGGGAATGAAGTATAAACTGGTCAGCTTTTCAAAGATGTTTGAAATACATAATAATTAAAATTTTTATAAAAATCGCACCAAATATATTCGTATTTTCCATAAGCTATAAAAACCGTTCCAGATACATAGGTATTTGGCACCAACATTGGATAGTGTTCCAAATACGTATACAAAGTTGGCACCGGTGGTAGTAACCGTCCCAAATACATAAGTATTTGACACCGTTTACTCATACCGTTCCAAATACACATGTATTTGGCACCATTATTAGAAAATGTTCCAAATGCATGCGTATTTGGAACGGTTTTCTAATAGATGTCCCAAATACCAAATTTTTTGGCACGGTTGTCCAAGACGTGCCAAATACGTGTATTTGGCACGATTATTTGACCGTTCCAAAAAGTTTCGTCGCAAAAACCCTCTTTTCTTGTAGTGTTTCTACCCTAGTCTAAGTCAACATCCTTCGCGTGTCTAACCTTACCTAGTCAACACATTATAAATTCAAAAGATTAGTGGTAGGTCTAAGAATTAGTTTGCACTCACATTTACTCCCAATAAACAAGTAAAGCATTCAATCACCAAATAAAATATTCCAATCAACAGTCATTCTCAAATAACATTCACATATCCATTTATAGTTAGTTAAAACCAGCATGTATTCTCCCCCAAAATAGTATGAAAACCTTTGAAAATAGGGGCTATAAACTCACCTTAGCCACATAAATGCACTATTCACTACTAACACGACTGGCATCTAAAGCCAATCTCCATGACATCCAGAAGAAGGTACGGTGAGTACGATAGAATAGAAATGGCGCAACCTAATGCGTATAAGATTATCTTAAAATACGGCTCATATGATGACGAAGTCGATAAAAGATAATGTGTCATATTTTTCATGGAGTTATTCGTGTTATTACTTTCAAAAGTCCATTATCGTTCTCAAAAGTTTAGTTTTGACGTTTCGTGTGGTGGTAAGAAACATAGACGTGACGTACAACTCACGCGAAAGAGGAGAAGACGTCGACATAGTCGAGACATACTAACAAGAAAGCACGTCGAAGAGGAAAAGACATTAACAAAGTCAAGAAGTACCGACAATACTCAAGCTAGTCAAAGAGAACTAGGAAATGACGACAACTATTTATGTAATATAAATAGGTTAACTTTTGGTAATTTCCCCATAATCCCAAACGTACATGTTTATATTAAAAGATAAGTTTCCATTTAACGCTTGATTAATAAATGTTTCACAATTGTTACTCGTACTTAGACGACTTTATAATAAAGTACTTCTTATAAGGTATACTATGTAGTATTTTATAACTACGCGTTCGTTTATTCAATGTTCCCAAATCATTATGACTTTAATAAATTGTATTCTTAAAACAAACTTTCCCAACAAGTTTATAGAAGTTATCTTGTATTTATAAAACATGTGTCACTATCTTAGTTAATAAGGGTTTATAATTAAATAAAACCATATCCATTAAAAATATATATCTAAATATCTTGTTATTAGTTAATATGTGACAATTTAATATTTAGGCTCGTCGCGAATCAAATATAATAAATTCATTCCGAGTCTAATATATTATACTCGTTTAAGTCTGAAATGTTCAATAGTCCAACTTATAACCAATATAACTTGAGTATCAAGTGTTACTCCAAATTTATAATTCATAGTTGAACCTCATAACGTATTCGTAATATCCGATATCAATTATTAATCACCTATTCAATCCTTAATGTTCATCACACCATTTTATAAATAACTTGTTCATTATTTGCTCGAGTCTAATACCATTTATCCCGATAGTTTTATTCCGGTATCATCGCATATTTAATTTGTTAAGTTTTCCAAATTTACACATCGACTTATTACAAATTAACCGTTTAAGTTATATCATTTAACTATTTCTTTAGTTTCGATATTCCATGACAACGACAATTTACGACTCAACCAACACTTTCCGAGACTAAATCAAATAAAATGTAACTCGACTAAGCATTAATAAAATAAATCAATGTCGCCGTGACTCCCTTGAGTCACGGCTCGACTCCAACGAGCTTACTTAGCTCACGGTTAACCAAACACCAATCCATGTCCGAATCCAACTCAAAAACCGTACGTGAACACAAACTTAACAACAACAATAATATTATCACACTCAAACCCAAATCAGGTTGCTGTAACCAAGGGAGACTCGTCCCGTGACCAAAACAGGACCACCAACATATACCAATCTGACCCTACCCACTGAGTTGGCCCGACTCACTGAGTCGACCCGACTCTCTGAGTCAACTCGGAACCCAAACGGGTTCCATGACCCAACCGCGACTATCCCAAATCAAACCAAACAATCTAAGCTATCCCAACATGAACACAAATTCTTTTAGTTATACTAACGGACCCAAACACTCCCTTGATCCTGTTCTTACAAGTCTTACCACACGAAACATACCAAACTTGTTTTAACAGTTTTAATTAACCATTTCTTAAAACATGCTTATCATGTTTATTAGTTTTTATATCCACGAATATCAAAATAATCATTATAACTGGTTGGTCAAAAAAGAAAAATAAATATAAATGAAACGGGTTTGTTTTTACCGAGAGTATGAGAGAAGAAGAGGAGCAGTGGAGGTGTCTTTTATGAGTACAACTCGTAACCATCCAAGCACAAACCCTTAATAATCATTAACAATAAAACCCTAATATCCGAACTATACAAACTCAGATCTAGGGTGCGTGGAGCATTTACTAGGCGTGTGTGGTACGAACACATAACCACAAGGACTTGATCTAACGTTTGAGTGTGGCGGTGTAACATGGGGTGGTGGCCGGAAGTTGGCCGAAAACTGTGACGGCGCCGGAACCCTAGGAGGGTGATCGGAAAATACTAGAGAGAGAGAGAGTTATGTATGGGAAAATGTGTGTTAAAATGAGAGGTGTGAGAAAAGGGGAAGTATTTATACTTCCAGGAGGGACCAAACGTGTAATTAGACCAAAGAGGGAGGGTCGGCGGTGAAACTATCAAAGGGACCTGTTTTGTAACTTTTTCAATCTCTTGCAATATTAGATTCGGGACTTGATGACCCGGGAATTACACCAACGCGTTCAGAATAATATATCCGATAAAAATGATTATAAATACGTCTTATATCTCAAATAAGAGGGAAAGGTCACTCTAATCGTCGTTTCTCCATTTAAGGCGCATCGGGAGAATTACGGGTTGTGACACATTATCACAGAATATTTCAATGGGGTTTTGTACTGTTAGAACAACCCCAAGATCTCAAATGAAATTCTTCATACAGATTGCTTCATTTGAAACCTCACAAGCTGCAATATACTCGGACTCGCATGTGGAATCTGCCATTGTATCTTGCTTTGACCTTTTCCACATCATCGCTCCCCCGTTCAGCAAGAATACCCAACCAGACTGTGTATGACTATCATCTTTATCTATTTCCCAATTTGCATCATAATAACCAGTCACTTGGAGTTCTTCTTCTCCACCATAAACTAAGAACCTGCCTTTAGTATTTCTTAAATACTTAAGAATATTCTTAAAGTTGTCCAATAACCTTTACCAGGATTCTGCTGATGTCGACTCACCATACTCAAAGCAAAGGAGACATCAGGCCTTGTACACGTCATTGCATAAATGATTGATCCTACAGCCGAAGCATATGGGACTCGACTCATTTTTTCTAGTTCTTCATCAGTTTTTGGACATAGATCAGTTGGATTACATGTAATTAATATTAAAGTGTCGGTCATTAATTAATGTAGTTGGTTGCTAGTTAAACAGGCTTATATGTTTGTTAATAGTCTAAGGTCCATGTAGTAAGCCCATGGGCCCTGAAATGTTCTAGAATATTCCACTATGGGGCGTTGCCATAGTTTCTCACTATATAAACTATTGTAAACCTTATTTAGAGGTTGGTTGGTTCATTTTATACATTTCACATTTTACATATTCTCTCTTATAAAGTGTTCCTTCAAAAATCTCTATCTCTCTAATGGTGACCTAACATGTGGTATCAATCGCTAGAAGATGGTTAGAAGTGATTTGATTGTGGTTCGTGGTTAGTTTACATACATACGCAAGTTTTTTACTTAGAAAATTCTTCCTTTCTTGTTTTTTCTTTGGTTTTAGTGTTTCTTTGATTACAAACAAGTGTTACAACCATTGTTAAACAAGCAAGTTACCAAATTTTTGGTTAAAACTTCATTTTATAAACTGTGTTGGGAATTATGTAAACTAGACTTAATACTGGTAGTATAACAATTAAGTCTGGTAGGCTTAGTTTAGTGGTTAAGTCTGCCAATACTAAGTTAAGTCTGGCAGACCTAGTTAAGTCTGTTTAGTATTTCATAGTTACGTCTATTTATGTTAAAACATAATAGTTTGTTAGAAATATATTAAGGAAGGATATTTATGCGTAGAGATATCTTAGGAAGAGATATGTATATCCTTCTACACGCTTTGTATACTAGGGCTTCCTAAGTGTATAAAGGAACCCTAAGGCATAGTGTCTTGTACGCGTAGAACATACAAAAGTTATTAGAAAGATTAAAAATTTATTTAGTAGTGATGTGTTACGTGTAGTGCAAGTTTTAAAAATTTATAAACACGATTTAACCGTCTAATTCTATTAACACATACGAGCAAGTATACTCGTCCGTGATAGCAAAGTTGGGTAAGTCGAGATCGTCCCAAGGGATTTTTGTGTTTGAAATTGTTTTGATGAAAAGATTCCAACAAGAAAGCTTGTCAAGGCTTCCTCAAATAGTGATGTTTATAGTGAAATTCAATAATAAGAAATATATATACTTGTGTGTAGTCTATAGTAAATCATAATTAGTGTTCATGAAGGTTTGGTGTAAACTCTTGATGTGATGCACAAATCATAAGCAAATGATCCCCAACCATGGTATATGTTTGTAAAAATCATTCTAAGAACAAAAACATATAGGTAATCCTTTCGGTCCTTATCCTAATGATTATCCTTTAGAAAATCCATTTGTTTGCAACATGTTCTTATTAAACTTGTTCTTACGAATCTTTCGACCCTTTCGTGATGAAAATGTTCCTAGTCTTGTTTTAATAAGCAAACATGGTGGATGTCAATCACCATATCCCCATACTAGTTTGTCACTCAACTTTTTGGAATAAAACACAAGAGAAATCCTTTCGGTCCTTTTTCTTAAAACATGTTTTATCAACAAATCAAACCAAAACTAGTATTTTTCCAACAAACTTATTTAAACAAGATCATATATACATGCATCACATATGAGAACACTAGTATGATTAACTACATCCCAACACACAAGTATATCCCAAAACTACTCCATGATAATAATTACTAAACACAAATCATAACAAAGTAATTCCAATAATTCAAGAGAATAGAAGTCCATAACAAAGTTCATAGAATATCTAAACTTTTGCGATTACAAGAATTAGAATTCGTGGATTGTAGCAACCACGTGCCTCCAATCACCTAGATTCACCGTATAACTCCAAATTACCAAAACTATGGATGAGAATTGTTCCCTCCTTGCTCCTGGACGATTTTCAGTAAGAACTAAGCTTTTGGGCTGAATAATATGGTTGGTATTAGTTTTGATGTAAACTAATACACTTTTGGTTGTGTCACACCTAGTAAACTAGGACTAGGTTCATTATATAGCCAAATAAACTTGCTCAACTGACCAAAAACGTTCCCAACAAGTTAATAGCAAGAAATGATCGGCCTCCAATGATTATGGGGAGTTAAGGCAACAATAAATGCAACTTTGTGTAACTGCAGCTCATGCAACCGGATCGGTTACGCCGGCAACCGGATCGGTTGCGATTTGACCATTTGCCCAGCCGGATCGGTTACGGGTTATGACCGACCGGCTGGACTGTGCTGATTTGACTTTTGTTGACTTTCTTGTTTATACGCTTCATTCTTTGATCTCGCTGATGATTTCCAAGGCAAAACTTGATCTTTCCTTGTTGTAGATACTTAGAAATCATTGTGCTTCCCAATCATTGAATCCAAAAGCTTCCTTGCTCAACTTCCTTCCTCGAGAATCTTCCAAATGTGCATAAAAACTTCGTTTCTTCATCATTCGTGATACCTGGCTACATATACATACACAATACGCATCTTTTGCACTTTTGCAACAGTTGTGAGTAAATATAGCCGATTATCATGCACAAAACCAACAATAACGCTACTAAAAACATGTTCATTTTAGGCGTTATCAAATTCTCCCACACTTAAGTTCTACTCGCCCTCGAGTAGGTCTAACATTTGCAAAGATTGATTTCAATGGTCTTGACATCATGGTTCCAAAAAATGTAACAATCATCCCAAAAGAGATAATCGTTGGTTTGCTTTTAATATGTGAAAACTTTTAAAAATGAACCAAACACTTTAGATAACATAACTAGAACACCTCACGAATGATTTAAGAATTCACTCAACACTCATATATTGGTGGGTATATGTAAATCACTCAATGCCTAGTCCTGATCAATGCTTTTTACCATAAGCTTGTACAAGTATCAAAACAAAGAAAATAAATTCATCAAAGAGGGCTTTTATTCGGGTTATATCGTTTAGGCTAAGGGTTTATAAAGGGTATGGATAAGGCATGGGATGCTTTATGAAATTGGTGTTAAAAGAAAATAAAGTCAAGTCTAAACCTCCATGTTGCTAGCCATCATACAAACCACAATCCCCGTAAATGATTATTTCACCTCTTCAAATATGGATCTCCGCAAATATGTATAACTCAATTTAGCTCATTGGCTAATCAATATCCTTCATATAGCTCATTGGCTATAACCATTTTTTTTTTCTTTTCATAACAAGGTTCCCCCACACTTAGTGTAAGCATACACCACAAAAAAAATCGAGAAAGACGTCTCTTTCATCTATGATGGAGAATGGTACACACTATAAACAAAGTGTAGCTTCTTCATATTCATCAAAAATAATCTAACATTCCAAACAACTAGCAACAAACCAATAGACATGACAAGGGTTGGCTAAAGTTTAAAGTGTAAAATCTTTTTGTATTTTTCTGGATTTTAACAAATGAAAAGATTGGCTCAAAGGGTTTAACTAATGGTATCTAGTGCTAAAGATGAGCACTAACAAATGGGTCCATATAAGGGTGGTTAACTAACCGATGTGGCTAGCTAATATATCATTAGATGTAAACGGAAGGCCATTTGGGTTAAATCCTACGATGCCTCTTATCACTTGAACATATTTATATCACTCAAGAGTGATTTTAACCGTAATGCATAACTAGTACAAGTTCTAGAATCGACATAATCACCAGCACACTCATATCAAATGTAAAACAAAAGATGTGTTTTATACAAAAAGAAACCTCACAATTACGTGGAAAAAGGCTATAATGCGTGCTAGAAAATGCTATCGAATCCAAAATGAATTACTTCCGTAATTTGGTTCAAATCCAAAAATTTTCAAAAACCTCATTTTACCATTGAAATACCCAAGTTATTTTTTAATATTTATCAATAATGCGTGAAAACAACTAGACCATCAAGGGCGAATTCCTTCTAATTACTTGCATCCAAAAGTTATCTAAAAAAAATTAAAAATGCGTATCATTTTTCCTACTTTCTTCCCTCCCCCATACTTAAGTTTTGCATTGTCCTCAATGTAATAAAATGAACTTCAAAGTAAAGAAAATGGGAAAAAGAAATAGTTAAAAGATACCACAGGATAGAATATGCAACACGCATATTGGGTCATAAGAAAGCATGTGAGTTATCCAACTCCAAATATTTTGACCATCAATAAGCTTCCGACAAATCCATCCTGCAAACAAAAACTGCAATACACAATACACAAACAAAACAAAACAATCCAAATGCAAATGCTACTAAAAACAAGAGAAAACCAAGCAGAATATGTTAATCATCCTAAAGAAATAGTTTAAGAGATATAGAAATAATATTGTTTAACACATCATAACCATTGTCTTCGAAACCACAAATCATGAATGATCTACGATCACTCGTCGTCCTTGCTCATGCCATCTCCATCTTCATCATCATACTCATCATCATCATCACTCTCGGTTACATAGTTTTCGTCCACAATCTCTGAACGAACTCTCCTCTTCTTCTTCTTTCCTCCAACTCCTGATGACGATCCTCCAACATCATAGCTTGCTCTACCAACCTCAGGTAATCGACCATATGCGGGCACTGGATCAGGAAATGGTGCGTACCCAGGATATGGATACGGATAGGGTCCAAGATAAGAAGTGTAGGGGAAAGGATATGGTGGAACATTGGGTGGATTGTAGGGTGGTAACTCATAATTGGCTTCTCGAGCCATGTGTTGAAAGATAGGCATTCAATAATCATTGATGTAGTTGTTTCTCAACATCATCAAGTCTCTCCACACATCCCTACATTGAATCTCATCTAAATGTTGGTTCCACTCTCCCCAACCTAAATCAAAACTACTGGACGTACCCGCTTGCATGTTCCCCATTGGTATACTTTCCTGCTGTTGTGGTGGTTGTTGTTGTTGTTGCTGAGGTTCAACTCATAACCCCAAGGTTTTCAATTTCCTATTCAAAGCATTCCCAAAACCTTTTGCATTCCACATCTCACTGTACTTTGGCTCTCCACACATAGCCAATTCCTCATCAACATAATACCCAAGATTCTTCGCCAACCTTGTCACTAAATGTCCTCCACAAATGTTGCTATTGCTCTTGATTCTCGAGGCCCTCCTAGATAAATACTCGGCTATCTGCCAAATCGCATTACCGTCCTTAGTTTCCTCTAGTAACATCATAACCCATAAGTCCGGTTTCTGACATTTGTCCCTGCTTCCATACCTATTAAACGGCCCAGTCACTATCAATTTGTGAAGTATCCTCATTAACGGATTCCTGATGGTCGTGGCATTCCTCCTAGAACAAGAAGGATCTCCCACTCGATTCCAATAGGTGGGTACACTAGGAAAGTCTTTTTCAAACCTCTGAAGCCTTGAAAAGTGAGCTTCAAATAATCGATGATTAACCTCATGTGGCTCATACAAACCAAAAGCCACGCCAAAAGCCGGCAAAGTGTAAGCATGATCGCGTCCACAAAGCCTAAACCAAACACAAACTTCCTCCATCAAGTTCCGAACATTCACCTTTCTTTCAAAATACATGGTTGAAAAGAACTCCATACACCACTCTCGATAGACCTCTTTATCGATGCTAAATGCTCTTTCCCATGACAAATCATCGAACGAATCCCCATCCGCCGGATACACATAAGATGTTCGCATCATTCGTTTCAACTCCTCTTCATATTCATACTCCGCAAACAAATCCCAATCAATCACCCTCGGAACCAAACATGTCTTATTTTTCAGTTTCGATAACCTTTCCCGAAAAGCATGCTTCTCCCCGTCGGTGAGATCTTTGAACTTTAAGTTGGCATTTGCTTCCGTCTTCAAGCTATACTTGACTTTCTTCCTCTCGTTCCTTTGACAAAACTTTGTAACAATCGGGTTAGTTGGAATCGGTCTCGAGCTTGAGCTACCTACAACAATTCTCTGTAGAAATCATAAATATAAGACAATATAAGAGTGTTAGAACAAACGGGAAGATTCATGGAACCCTCTAAGGTCCACTCCAAAATTTCAAAAATTTCCAACACAGAACCTGGAACCGGATTCGGTTGCAGAGCAACCGAATCGGTTACTCCTTTTGGCCAAATCCAACCGGTCGGTTGCGTTGCGCAACCGGATCGGTTATACAATCTGCATAAGGCTTTTGCCTTTTAAACCGTAACTCACTCGAATTTTCTAAGTCCAATCCACTCCTAGACTGCATTCTAACATTCTCAATGATTTCTACATCCTTGAATTACTCTAAATTCGCTTTTCAAACCTCAAATCATCACACATTCATCATCTTAGAACTCAACTAATAAGACCTATATTTTTCAATCACTAGTTCTAATAAATAATGTGGCATCTATTACTTTTAAAAACACATCATCTACCATTAGGAATCACCAATTGCAACTTATCTGGATTCACTAGCACAACCTAATCAAATCCGAAAATTCAATCATCTAATAATCATTCCATGTTGAATCAATCAATACAATTCTTTTTGCAATGCATTCCTAAATCAATTACCCACTTAATCCAAAAATATTACAACTTAATTCGAATTATAACTAAAACCCCCAAATTAGTTACCTAATATGCAATTCGAATCAAATGCTTTAATTAAACCTCAATTGAGTTAATTGAATGTAGATGCTTACTTGTTTGGGTGCCATGATGTTCTCCTACAAGTTAAATAATCTTCAATTAGCTTCTCTTGGACGAATTTTTCAAAACCCAGCTGGAGAATTAGTGTGTGTGTGTTTTTTTTCTGGAAAAGTGAATTTTTGGTATATATACTTGTATGCAACCGGTTCAGTCATGGACACAACCGTTTCGGTATGCATTTTGCCAAATTTTGCATTTTTTCATGTTACTTAGGCATTTACCTTCCAAGCAATAATTTTTTACTCAAAAATCCTGTTAAAGATGCACACAACATTCATCCACCATTTGGAAAATTCAACAATCATCCAATCTTAAAAACTCAAATCATCATACTTATGAACTAAACCAAAACTCAACTAAAACTCATAGTCATAATGCATTAACCAAATAACCTCAATCATAAAAATAAAAATGTAAAACTGAAATGAGAAACAAAATATCCTAAATGCATCAAATCAAAAAGAAATAGTTCATGAAATTCAAGCAAATAATTGCTTGTTTATTATGGTACCTTGTCTTCTCCTTAGAATTACTCGAAATACTCTTGTCTTAGGATGTCCTCACTTTGAAATTTTCCGGTCAACTCACGGTATGTTTCAAAAGTTTTGAACTTCCTTATGAATCTTCTTTCGTCCGGACATAGTATATCGAACTTAACATGCCATTCTCCATCTCCAGTTTGTCTCTTGTAAATGCCCGACCCCTCGGGTTTCCATTCCAAATTCTTAAGTTGCACCGGTAAAGAACCTAAGAACTCGTTGATGAGTGCTTATTCACTCATCATTTTAGGTCAAATCTGAACTGCAAAACATCTAAAAACACTCCGAAATGCATCAAAATACTGAAAATATCTCAAAATTGTGTTTTATATGTTTCAGATGCAAAATGTTTAAAAACAAATGAAAAACGAGCAAAGTTTGCATAATTGGCAGTTTCAGTCCCCCGACTTTCAAAAATTGACAGAAATAGTCCCTAAGCACGTATTTTAAAAAGAAAAGTCACCAAAGGTCCTTTTAAAATCATAAGTTGTCATAATTAGTCCTTTGGTGAAAAATTTCAAAAGTTTGAGAAATTACAGTTTTGATCCCTGGATTTTTAAAATGATCAAGTTTAGTCCTTGGAATTTCACAATTGGCAAAAAATGACCCTTGGTTTATTTGAGATTCACAAGTTTGACCCTTGGAATACTTTTCAGAAATTACATGAGTGGTCCTTGGATTTTCGGATGTTACGCCTTTGGTCCCTTAAATACTATACGGGTTCAATTCTAATCCTAAGCCCATTAACAACCCAACACCTTCTTTAACCCATGACCCGGTCCAACCCAAACTCTACCCGGTCAAAGCAATAGCAAACCCATCCCCTGCCTTCTTCTTCCCCTTCCCTCCCAAACAAAACCCAAGACCCTAGCTTTCCCTGCTCCCCAGAACCCTAAAACAACCCTTTCTCTTCAACCCAAACACTCAACCCCTCCCTTCTCCTCTTTACCCAGCTTCATCAAAACCCATAACCATCTTCCCTATTACCCAGTTTGACCCAATTCCCAAACCCACTACATACTTTTTCCCCCTCATCCAAACTGCCAAGCTGGCAATCCCAGCTTCATAAGACCCCATGGACGGCTCAGATATGTCTCATATGGTACCTACCAATTGGATGGTGAAGATTGAATTGAGAAAGCACAAAGACAAAATCTTGGCTGTTTGCACTCACAGAGGAAACACAAGAAGTGAAGACTGATGCGCGCAAATCCGTCAAGTTCTCTCACGCAAGCGTAAGAAAACTTAAAGCAGCTTAAGCACAGATGCAATGAAGATCTGAGGAGTACAATGTTTCCCCGGGTCGTTATGTCCCAGCGAGTTGTGCAATGGATTATCAAACGTTTAGTGATCGAGGAATCTGAACGGGAAAAGGATTTGGATAAGATATTAACTACGGAAAAAGCCAACAAATAAAAACGGCTTAAATGCAAATTAAAGAAGATTAAAAAGATAAAATCTATTAAATAAACGCTATCACTATTATTAAAATGATGTTTTTGTTTTTATGTTTTATAAAACTGAAATAAAAATCTACGCGACGTACAAAATAAAAAGTGAAACTAAAGCAATATTAATCCTAAAAATATGAAAATGATATTTTTACAAACCTAATAATAAAAGAAACTTTTTAGAAAAAGAAAATTATTTTTATAACTATTATTGTAATTATTATTAATTAAAAACTATTTTAAACTATTTAATAATTACCTAAAATACAAGAAATTAGGAAATAAAGCTAGAAAAATAAAATTAACACTTAGAAAAGTCTAAAATATCAAACTAGAATTTTCAAAACTATTTTTGTATTTTTCTGATTATTTTTCTATTTTTTATGAATTTTAAACTATTAAAAACTACTTAAATTATTTAAAAATACAAATTTAACTAAGAAAAATATGAAAAATACTTTTTTAGCTTTTTATATTTATCTAAACTTAATAAAATTGAAAAATTATTTTTTTGAACCTTTTCTTAATTTTTTGCAATTAAAGCTAATTTAAAATGATTAAAAACTGATTTTATTCTAGAAAAATAGCAAATAGTGTCCAAAAATTATGAAAATTTCAGGGAAATCCTAAAATATTATTCTAAAGCTGAGAAAAATGAGAAAGCAAGGGCTTATGTGGAAGAAATCAAAGCTGCAGTGTAAACTAGGGGGAAATAAGCAATTTACAATAAGCTAATAAGCACTATAGGACACCAAACCAATACAGAAGCTAGAATATAGTAAAACTACTCTAAGGCAACTAATGCAAACTGATTCTAACACCTAATGAGCATTTAACCAAGGATTAAGCAAACTGATCCTAAAGCCAACAAGCAAACAGGCCCTAACTTCTAGCTAATGAAACTGCTTATCTAATAAGCTTAAGGGAAAACTAAGAGCATGGCTCTCAAGCCAACCTAGCAGAGATCACTTGTACCAAATTACAGCTACTGAGGACAAGTATTGAAGAACCAGAGACCAAAACAAAATCTGGCCAAAAGAGGACAGTAGCTAATGTGCAGCAACAGATTCTGCCCCCCCCCCTGTTTGAGCTTATTTATGAGCTTATCAGAAAAGATAAAAGGAAAAACAGATATAGGGTCTTGAAAACCACCTGGAAAACTACAAATGTGCCAAAACTTAGACTCTAGCTACTTGAAATGAACCTAGTGCACATGATGCAAGATCTGTAAAAAAAACAGATCAGACATGGATTTTGACTTTCTAGAACAGATGAGATGTTTGACTTTTATGAGATTTAATCATGATTTGAGGACTGATTATGATGTTATTTGATGAGATAACACTAATGCAAGCTTTATCTATAACTTTTAAGCACAAAATGAGAATTTGATTTTCAAAAATGCTAACAGTTAAGCAATAAGGGCAGTTTACATGGAATTTTGACTTTAGAGCTTGCAGGCACAAGTCAAAGACAGAAATGAGTCCAATAAACTATAAAAGACCTAAACCTACTGATCTACTCCATTCTAATACCCTCTATCACAGATTTAAACCTTAAACCAAACAGTCCTTTAAGTGGCATAAGTTGCATTTTTCAAAGCATATGTCTGACTCAGAACATGCAGGCTAAGCAGGAACTCAAACTAACTAAAATTAAACTGAAATTAACTTAGACAAGCAATCTTAAACAGTACATGATATGGAAACTACTTTTACCAATTTTTAACTAAAAGCTTGAAAATGAAAAGAGTAAACTGGTCACCTTCAATTTTGAGCTGAATAAGGTATACTCAAGATCATATAGAACCTGCAAGCACTTTCAGGACCAATCTAATATCCAAAGTACAAGAATCCCCCTCCTTTGACTTTCGTTGACCAACATTCAAAACTACTTGGAATTGATTTTTTAGCTTATAAAAAGATTTGAATAGCTTAACTAAACTAGATTCAGTTTAAACTTAAGCTTCTAGGAGCTTATGAATGAGAGTTGGAAAATGATATTTTCAACAGTAACTGGAAACTTGGAATTTATATCAAAAGTTTGATAGCCAATCAATAGAACATTACAAAGGTATCTCAACTTAATTATGATGCATACAAACTGGAATTACAACATTTGTTCTAAATTAAGACATTGATTTAAAAATGCGACATTAAGAAGAATTTAAAAAAAAACTAACTACTTCCTACTAGCTTCTTCTCCTCTGTTTTTATACCCATTTCCTTTGTCTCTCTCCTCTGAGTGAATCCCATCAAAAATCTAGACCCTTGGATGACTAGGTTGCTTTTTAGCCATAGGATCAAAAATGGCGGGAAAAGCCCATTTGACTTGAGGGTTCTGTTTGTAGCTACTAGGGGGGGGGGATGATGTGTGGGTGTGATGATTATTGAGGAGGGGGGGGGGGAAAGAGATAAGGCATGGGGAGGTTGAGTGTGCAGAGCTGGTTGCAGAGATCAAGTGGAGAGGATGAGCAGTTGGCGCCAAGGGTCTTGTTTGACCTGTGGGTTGACCAGGGAAGTATTATAATGGGGGGGTTCACAATTCCAATTGACAGGGGTCCAGAATAGATAGGGGGTCCAAAATAGGTTTAGAAGGGTTTTAAACTTCAAGGACTAAAAGTGTAAAGTCTGAAATTCCAGGGACCAGAACTGCCAATTCATCAAACTTGTTCCAAGGGCTGAAAATGACAAACTTCAAAAGTATAGGGACCAAAATTGCCATTTTGCAATTTTCCAGGGGCTAATTTTGCCAATTTTCAAACTTGGAGGACCATTTTTGTAAATTTCTCAAACTTTTCACATTTTTCACCAAAGGACTAAATTTGACAACCTTTGATTCTAAAAGGACCTTTGGTGATTTTTCTTTTGAAATTATGTGCTCAGGGACTGTTTTTTGACAACTTTTGATACTTGGGGGACTGAAACTGCAATTTTTGCAAATTTGATATGTTTTTCATCTGATTTTGATATTTTTGAATTTAAAACACATAAAACACTGATTTGTGATATTTTGATCATTTTGATGTGTTTCTGAGTGTTTTCAGATGAATTTGCAGTTTATTTTGTACAAAATTATGAGTATTTACACACTCATCAAATGTATACGTGATAAGCTCTATCCAATATTGTGTTTCTTCTTCTTGCCAAATATAACCTGCACACTTTAAGAAAATAGACGAAACCTTCGCGT
>BPTQ01000004.1:55415363-55436248 GCA_019973895.1 Chrysanthemum seticuspe | reverse complement strand
AGCAGTACTTTGAGAAACAGTACTTTGAGGAGAAACAATACTTTTGACAGAAGTACTGCCCTTCTTTTCAGATGATAGAAAAGCTACACTGTGAGACTTAGAATTTGTTTGACCACTCATCTCATGCTCATACACCTTCAATTGATGATAGAGATCATCAAAGTCCATGACATCAAAACCTTGTTGTCCTCTGATCATCATAGCAATCACATGCCATGTAGATGGCAAACTCCTTAGAAACTTCAAATTAGCATCCTCAACTAACACTTCTGCCTTGTATAACTCCAACATGTTGAGGAGATTTTGAAACCTATCATATGCAGCATCAAGACTCTCTCTTTCACCTACTGTGAAAGTTTCAAACTGTTGCTTCAGCAAATTTCTGTGCATCTTCTTAGAGGCTTCATTCCCTCCAAATCTGGTCTTGAGAGCAGCCCAGAGCTGCTTAGCATCATGAAATTTGAGAAGATGACCATCTGGAATGGTAGATAAGAGAATGTTTAGTGCCTTTTCTTGATTCCTTAGGGTTGCTGCTGGTAAGACTGCCTTTGGTGCAATTGGTTGTCCAGGAATATTAATAGGTTCTGGAACTACTTCATTGCCATTGACAATTACATTCCATAAAGCATGGTCTGTAATGGCAATATACTGCCTCATATTCATGCACCAGAGATCATATTCTCCCTTTTTGATTATTGGAATTCTGAGTGAGGTGATTGAGGGTGGTGGAACAGCTTCAGTCGACATCTTGAATATTGTTGAAGTAGGGTTTCTTCCTAGTCAGAGTTTCCACACAAGCTCTGATACCACTTGTTGGATCGATATACTTTAATCAAACTAACTTTAACTAGCTTGTTAAGGTTTAATAACCTCGGATAAATCCTAAGTTATTAACAAAGAAACACTGAGCAATCTTTATCAAGTACGCGGAATTTACTTAACAAAGCTAAGAAGAATAACTTTTATTATAAACTCTAAATCTGCTTATTATGCAAATACTCTAAACAACTCTAAGATTATCGAACTTCTCTCTAAAACACTAAATAACTTGTGAATTCGTAAACTCTAAAACTCATAGACTCGTACCTCTAATGCCAATCTAGGAGTCCTTTTATAGGCTCAAGGATATCCTAGTCGGTTTACAATTTGTATTCTTGTACGACAAGTAATCTAAACATAGAATACAATACTTTCCATAAACGAATATAACAGTTCTTTGTTCTTGCAGTACGTTGACTTCATAGTGCAGTACTTTGACTTTGTATTTAGCAGTACTTTGACTATTTGACGTTTTCCAGTACTTTGCAGCTTACAGTACTTTCATATCTTCAGTACTTTCATATCTTCAGCACTTTCATATCCCAACAACGAATCTCTATATGCTTTGTGCGAGAATGCAATACCGGATTCTTGCTTAAGTCGATGGCACCTTTGTTGTCACATAGGATGGCTATGTCGCTTAGATGAATGTCGTAGTGGACTAACGCTTGTTTCATCCATAGTGCTTGTTGGCATGCTTTGCCGGCGGAGACGTACTCGGCTTCGGTTGTTGATATTGCTAGTGCCTTTTGTTTCTTAGAAAACCAAGATGTTAAACAACATCCCATGAAAGTACATACCCCACTTGTACTTTTTCTATCAACGTAATCCCCCGCATGGTCAGAATCTGCATATACAATTGTTTCTACTCCCGTGCCCTTAGGATACCATAATCCTAATTGAGTTGTACCCTTAATGTATCTAAATATCCTTTTTACGGCTTCTAGATGTGATGTTTTAGGGTCTTCTTGAAACCTAGCACATAAGCAAACACTAAACATGATATCCGGCCTACTTGCCGTGAGGTAGAGAAGACTACCTATCATGCCACGATATTTAGTATTATCTACGGATTCGCCGTCTTCATCTTTTGTGAGTTTGGTGTCGAATGACATTGGTGTCCTAATTGGTTTCGACTCTTCTAGACCGAATTTCTTTTACATCTCCTTTATATATTTATATTGATTAAAGAAGATACCATCTTCTACTTGTTTAATTTGTAGACCAAGAAAGAAACTAAGTTCTCCCATTATACTCATCTCGAACTCGTCATGCATGATTTTAGAGAAATCATCACACATGTCTTGACAAGTGGATCCGAATATAATATCATCTACATATATTTGCACTATGATTATATGTGACTCTCTTTTCTTAGTAAAAAGTGTGTTGTCAACTAACCCCATGGTATAGTTGTGTTTAATTAAAAATGACTTGAGTCTATCATACCAAGCTTTTGGAGCTTATTTAAGACCGTAAAGGGCTTTCTTTAATTTATATACATGTTTGGGTTTTTCAAAATCGATGAAGCCCGGAGGTTGAGCTACATATACTTCTTCATTAATGAAACCATTTAGAAAAGCGCTTTTGACATCCATTTGATAAAGCTTTAGATCATTAGCACAAGCATACGCAAGAAGTATTCTTATAGACTCTAATCTAGCCACGGGGTCATAGGTCTCATCAAAGTCTATTCCTTCTTGTTGGTTATACCCTTGGGCAACGAGTCGAGCCTTATTCCTAGACACTACTCTGTTTGCATCCAATTTGTTTTTATAAACCCATTTGGTTCCTATTATGGTTTGATTACTAGGTGGAGGGACAAGCGTCCAAACATCATTAGAAACGAATTGATTTAGTTCTTCTTGCATAGCCATTACCCAACTCTCATCTTTTATGGCTTCTTGTGTATTCTTAGGTTCTATGGTTGAAACGAAACAAAACAAGCTACTTTGGTTTTGAACTTGAGACCTTAATATTCGTTCGTTTAGCTTTCCTATGACTTTATCTACGGGGTGATCTTTGGACTCTTTAATGTTTATGATTTCATCATTTAAAGGTTCTTCCTCTTTATTTATCTTTTTCTTTATTACTATAGCTTCACTTTCTATAATCTCGTCATCGACAAGAGGTGGAGAGGGTTTGGGTGGACTTTCATCAAACTTTATATTTAACGACTCTTCTACCTTCATTGTTTCTTTGTTTAATATGACGTAAGCTTTGCTATTTGGCGAATAACCTAGAAAGATACCTTCGGTTGATTTAGGATCAAATTTTGTAAGGTAATCTTTAGTGTTAAGAATAAAACATTTGCTTCCAAAGACTCTAAAGTGATTTAACGTAGGCTTTTTGCCTCAGAGTAACTCATATGGAGTTTTACCTAAGATTGGTCTAATTAAGACTCGATTGAGTATGTACGTTGAAGTATCAACGGCATTACACCAAAAATTTTGAGGTATGGATTGTTCATTAAGCATGGTTCGACTCATTTCTTGTAGGGTTCTATTCTTTCTTTCTACTACCCCATTCGATTGCGGAGTGCATGGAGCCGATAAGTTGTGAGTAATACCATTAGCGTCACAAAAGGCTCCAAATTGCACTTCATTATCGAATTCCCTACCATGATCCGTCCTAATGGACACTATAGGACTTCCTAGTTGTCTTTGGATCTTTTTGCTTAATATTTCAAAATAATTAAAGGTTTCCATTTTGTTCTTTAAAATTTTTGTCCATGTATACCTAGAGTAATCATCCACTATGACCAAAGTGTAGTAGTTGCCTCCATAACTTTGGATAGCGGATGGACCAAATAAATCCATATGTAGTAATTCTAGACACCTAGTTGTAGACACCATGTTTTTAGCTTTATGACTAGAATGAGCTTGTTTTCCTACATTACAAGCATCACAAAAGTGATGTTCATATTTTAACTTAGGTAGATCTCTTACTAGATCTTTGGATGACAGCGATTGAAGAAGTCGCATGTTGGCGTGACCCAATCTTCGATGCCATAAGGTCGAAGTATCATCCATAGAGGTAAGACATAGTTTGTCTTTAGGTTCATTACCGATTTTAATGACATAGACTCCATGTTTCCTAATCCCTTTTCCTAAGGTTATGCCATTTTTTAGTATCTTACTACCGGTTTCGGTAAAAAGCACATTGCACTTTTTATCACATATTTGTCCTATACTTAAGAGATTAAAGTTTAGGTTTTCTATGTGACACACATCGTTAATGGTTAGAGATTTATTAGAAATTGTACCTTTACCGATGATTCTACTTTTGCTATTTCGAAACACCACATTACCTCCATTGAAGGATTCATATGTGGAGAATAGATCCCTATTGCCGGTCATGTGCCTCGTGCACCCGCTATCCTTGACCCATTCATCCGGGTCTAGGTCGACCTTTAAGCATACCTAAGACAATAATAAACTCAAAAGTTTGGTCCCCATTTGTTCATGGGTCCATTAGTGTTAAACATCCCATTCATGTTAGACATGTATGGATAAGATGAATATGCATTCCATGGAGCAAAGTTTTAAAAAGGAAAACCGTTTTGCATATTTGGGTTCCATCCCATTTGATGGTTACTTCTTGGATAAATGTTATTAGATCTCCTAGATGGATTATGTTTTGAAAAAGATGGAGCTTTGTTTCTTGCAAAAGTAGGATTATATTTTGGAGGTGGTTGTCTAGTGGTGACATGAGTTGGTTTCTTCCTATTAACGATAACAAACTCAGTTCTAGATGAAGAAGCTACGTTATTACCACTATTTGCTACAGCAGATCCACGGATCCCTGTCTGTACACTAGCCGGTTCTCTTTTTAGGGGATCCGTGGGATCCGCCACAACAGTGGCTGGTTTTTCTAGTGCCTTAACAAATTTTGTTTCTTTATTTTCACTAGTTGATGGATCAAGTTGTTGAATACCTAGACCTTTTTGGTTGTTGCCGGTTTTAATACCATCTAGTATTGTATCTAAAGTGTTCGTACTCATTCTAGCAATTTTAGAATCTAGATGATCAACTAGTGTTTCAAGTTGAACACAAAGTTCACATTCACCACTTGCTATTTTACCCTTTTCTAAACGTTTTAGTTTTGTTTTTAATTCTATGACTTCTTTATCTAAACGTTGGTTTTGACTCTTTAAAAGTTTGTTTTTGTTAATTAGTTTTAAGCTAATATTGCATAGTTTGTCATATTCATTATGCAATGTGTCGTCATCAAGTGATGAACTACTATAGTATTCGTGACATACCTCGTCATTTGCCATGAGACAAATTTCTTCGTCCTCCTCGTCGCTCATTCCCTATGTGCCGCTCACGAATGCCTTTTGATCATTTCGTTTGGGATACTTACTAATAAAGTGGTTTGGGTCCCCACATTTAAAGCATGTACGATCATCCTTTGGCTTCTCGTCCTCTTTGCTTTTCCGAAAACCTTTCTTATCGTCATACGGTTGTTTGACGTATCTTCCCTTTCTTCTAAAGAACTTTTTAAAGTCCCCTACCGCCATAGCGTACTCCTCGTCGTCACTACCCGAGGAGCAGTTCTCTTCATCGTTTGAAGCCTTTTTGGCTTTTAGGGCAAGAGATTTGTGTTTCTCTTTCACCTTTGAGGCTTCGGAGTCTTTAGCAAGGACAAGCTCGTAGACTTTTAGGTTGCCTATGAGTTCATCGAGAGTGAGGGTTGTCAAATATTTTGACTCTTCAATCGCCGTCACCTTGGATCTCCACTTTGATGGAAGTGCCCTTAGATATCTCCTAACATGGTTACGGCTAGAAGAACATTCATCAAGTGCTTGTAAAGATGTAATAATAATATTAAAGTTAGCAAATGAATGATCTATAGTTTCCTCATCCGATATTGAAAATTGTTCATATTGTTGAACAAATAAATCAATTTTATTATTTTTAACTTGTTCTTTGCCTTGATGAGTTACAACTAAAGAATTCCAAATTTCTTTAGAGGTTTTAAGCAAAGAAATTCTTTCGAATTCCTTTTTCGGTAAAGCATTATATAAAACCATTTTTGCTTCACTATTTTTTGAAAGCTTTTTCTTCAAATCATCATTTAGTTTATCATGAGGTATGTTAACTACATTTCCTATATCATCTTTTGTGGTAGCCTCAAAATCGCCTTCAACAATAATGTACCAAAGATCAATATCTTTAGATTTCACATATGTTTCGAATCTATTTTTCCAATATATAAAACCATTAGTTTCAAGTAGTGGTGGTCGTTGCATAGATTGCCCTTCCTTATAATTTTCCTTCTGACAAGCAACACAGGTTTGTTCATTTTCAACACAGGTTTGTTCATTTTCCTTCTGAACTTTAAGTATCCAAGCCTTCTATGTTGCTTTCATTTTCAAAAACTTAAAAGGTAAACCTCTTACAAGATTTCCCTTAACCAATTTATTCATTGTTTTAAACTTTAAGTATCCAAGCCTTCTATGCTATAGTTTGGATTCATCCAATATGGCTATTGCAAAAAGGCAAGTTAAACCACCTTTAGGAACCATGTTCTTTAAATCAACACTGTATATATTGTCTCTTCAAGGAACTTTAAGTAGAATTTGACTTTCATCAATCAACTTAAAATTTGGAGATAAGATGATACATTCAGTTTCAATAAAGAGAACATTATTCTTTTTGTCACACATCTGTGAGACACTAAAGAGATTAAACTTAATCTCTTCTACAAAATACACATTTTCAAAGTTCAATGTACCTATCTTAATGGTACCTTTCTCAGTGATCTTTCCACCTTTGTGATTTCCTCCAAATGCAACATATCCTCCATCAATCTTCTCAAAATCAGTAAGATAGGAGATGTTCCCTATCATGTGCCTTGAGCATCCACTGTCAACTACTCCTTGATCTTGTAAAACCATCTGTGGATTGCCCTGCACATAAGGTAAGAAATCAGTTTCTCTTGGGGACCCAAGCCATTACCGACTTGGATATGCCTTGTGCATCAACATAATCAAATTTCTTAAGGTGATTGATGCACTGTTGTATCTGGAAACATGGTCTAATACTTTAAAATTTGGTTTTCAAACCCAACAAGCTGAGGCCTTAACAGCATGAACATAGATTCCTTTAACATCATTAACCACTGTTTTTGCCTCAGCAGTAGTAACTACTGCTTTAGTAGTATTAAGTGCTTTTTTTAATGGGCCTTTTGACAGTTAAATGTGCTATTTTTTTTGAAAATGTGCCATTTGTTTAGCACCATTAACTGTTGTTTTTGTTTGAGCAACATTAATTGGTCTGGCAGTAGTAAGAGATTTTAGGCCAGATTTCATTAAAACTGCTCTTGGAACCATGGTACTTTGAGCATACGGGTGAGACTATTTAGCAAATTTGATGGCTCACCCTCTTTGCATAGTTCCAAATTGGTTTTACCACCCTTTTCTCTGATGGTAATGACAATCATACTGCAAATGTTCAAAACTACCACACACATAATGTAACAACCCGCATTTCAGGTTACTTTTCATTTTTTTGAAAAACTACTATTCACTTTTACTATTTACTTTCACTATTCATCCCGTAAAATTTTTATTTCACATTCTCGTAAGTTAATTTATTTTAGTAATAACCTGAGAGTTTGACAATCGTTAGATCATCTTCGCAAAAGTTATTAAGAAAACATCGTCTTGAGAAATGATGGAGAGATATTTATCTCACAATGTCTAAGAAGTAGGAAAGACCATTGTAATCAGTTACAATGTCTTGGATAAAGTTTCGTAATCCTAAAATGCACGAGTAGATGCATGATTGGGAGATTGGGAAACTATGATTGTGCCGTAATGCCTTAGAATAGGCATACGCATGTATGTTTAGTACATTGTTTATGATTGAAATTATGTCGCGTAAACGATGTTAAAACTGGAAACGTAGGCTAAATACGTGAAAAATGCAATTTATCTATAAAAGAACGAGATTTCAGGGAAATAACCATGAATTTATTTAAACTAGACTAAAATTAATCTATAAGTGATATGAGATGTCAAAATGTGATTTTTGTTATACGTGAGATAACTTAACAGTTATTCGTGAAGTATAAAAGTTACGCGATTTAAGAAAAAATGTAGAACGTACAAGGTTAATTTCTTTAAGGTCAAAGGAGGAGGGAAATATGTTTGACTTTTCCAAAAAATGTAAAAGTTTCTAAACATCTTAGAAAACACAGTGCATGAATGGTTAAATCTGGGTCGACGTAGAATTGTTTAAAACGTAAGTTTAGTCTCGTACGGCTCAGGGTTTATTTGGTAACATTTAAATGAAATCTTAAAAATTCTCTAATTGATTATGAGTGATCTAAAAATTAATCTGATGTGAGGAAAATTGTCAGAGTTGGTTTTCGTTGTGCGCGGGATGTTTAAATGGTGCTCCGACCAAAACGAAACTTTAAGACGATGTTTTCTTAATAACTTTTGCGAAGATGATCTAACGATTGTCAAACTCTCAGGTTATTACTAAAACAAATTAACTTACGAGAATGTGAAATAAAAATTTTACGGGGATGAATAGTGAAAGTGAATAGTAATTTTAAAAAAAAATGAAAAGTAACCTGAAAATGCGGGTTGTTACACATAACAAGCTTTATTGAACATCTAGAAATCACTTCCTAGCCTATTGGACATCTTGTTATTCCAATTTTTCTGGTTACCTCTAGGACCATGTGTGTTCTGTCTAGGTTGCTTAACAATATTAGTAGTTTTCCTAGCAGTTTTAACAGACTCAACCTTAGCAATGCTAGGCCTGAATACCTTATTTTCAACCTTAGGTGTAACTACATCCTAATCCTCATCATTAGACACCCAATCTTCAATAACTGGGGCATCATTCCTAACTATCTTAGGTTCTTCCTCAAAAGACTTAGTCTTGATATTCTCATCTACAGTCTTATTTGCAAATTCATCTAAGCTAGTAAAGGACAAATCAGGTGTAGCAGGCACAAAATTTCCTATAATAGGAGGGGGAACTGTATTATAACCTAAGACTATTTTACATTTGTTAATAATTTGACACTATATTATCTGTTAACACTCTCAGATGCATGTTTAAACTTGTCTATCGATAGTTGAATAATGTCTTTTTCTTTTTGAACTTCATCTTTTTCTTTTTGAGCCTTTTTAATCCTCCTCCTAAGCTCTTTAATGAGTTCATCTCTTACATAAAATTCACTTTTTGAAACATTAATCTTTTCAACATACTCAGACTCATTTGTTTTAAATAATTCAAGACTTTTCTCTATTGACTCTAATCCTAATTTTTAACCTAAACACAACAACTTAAACTTACTTAAATCTTCTAACAGTTTATTTTTTTGAGATTTAACTGACTCAAGATTTTCTAAAGTATATATATATAAGAACAACCAGAATCATTTGATACCTTAGAGTAAGACCTTGAGCTTAAAGATGAATAAGCCATCAACGCATAGTTGGGTCCTTCTTCAGCCTGATCACTCCAATCATAGCCACCCAGACCATCACATGACACCAATGCTGTTGAAGCAGGTGTCTCCACTAGTACACTCCTTCTTGAGCTATTCCTATCCTTGTAGTCCTGGCTTCTTGGAGCCATGCATTATCTAGCAAAGTGTCCCTTCTTGTGACAGTTATAGCATTCCACCGTGGACTTGTCAAAGCCCATGTTATCATTCCCATTGACTGTCAGCTCCCTTCCAGTGTTCTTCAAGAATCTCCTAGCTCTCATTGTCAACGTAGACATCTTCCATCTTAAATCCATCTCTTCCACATCACATGGATGAATTTGTTCTAGATCCTCATTTTTAGTTGAGGACTATTGGGTTGACTAGCCAAGAAAGCATCATTCAAGTTGTCAACATTTGTTGAGGTAGCATCAGTAACTTGAGTGTTAGCAGTAGTAACTCTATGAGCAGTAGTAACTACTTCATTGGTACTTCTAGTGTTGTTATTAGCAGAGGACATAAATGCCATATTATGTGAGTATGTAATTGAGCTAGATGATCCTTTGACCTCTGGTTCATACACCTTCAAATTTTTGTAAAGATCGTCCATGCTCATTGTGTCAAGATCAGGCTTGTTTCTCCACACAACATGTGTGTTCCATTCAGAGGACAAGCTTCTCAAAAACTCTTGGTTCATATCTTCCTGAGAGATCAGCTCACCCAAAATCTCTAGTTGACTTACAAGATTTTTGAAGTCGATCAAAGGTTTGATCCAGCATCTCGAAACCTTGAGCAGAGAAGTTTTTATACTGCTGTTTCAAGAGATTCTTCTGTCTTCCTTGTAGCAGCATTACCTCCAAACCTCTTTTCAATAGCTTCCATAAGAGACTTGGCATCTTTAAATGAGTTGAACTTCAATTGATGTTCAATAGGAATGGACATCATCAAAGTACTTCTTGCTTTAACTTCCAATCTTATTTGAGCTTTTTCTTCAACAGTAGTAAGAGGCAAAACAGTCACAACACCTTCTACAGATGTTGTTGTTTTTTGTTTAGCGTTTCCATTCTCAATGAATTCCCAGAGTTGGAAGTCAATCATTTGGATATGCTACTCAATTCACATTCTTCAGATCTCATACTCACCAGTCTTGAGCACTGGAACCTTTGATGCAACAACCATATCCGCAGAGTCTTGATCCATCTTTAGCAGCAAAATCTTGTACATTAAAACATGTTCTTCTTTGATCACAACTTCGAGAATCACAAGCTCTAATACCACTTGTTGATCCCAGTTATGTACTTGATTAAATTCCCTTAGCTTGTAAAGGTTTAGCTATGCTAGATAAACTAACAAAACTAGAATAGAAATTGTCTTGAATTTAGCAAATACTATGCGGAATCTAGTATTCATTATTAAGATCTTTGTAATTTAACACAAGAACACAATCAGTATACAATAAACGCTTCAATAACCGACTCATTTGTTCATCACACAATATTTTAAGTTTATTATATGAGTCAGTGCAAGTTTTTGAACACAAGGATACCTCATTGCTGGAGCTTATGGCCATGAGAGCATGATTGATTTCAGTACCCTCATCAATTTGTTCTCCCCAGTTAATCACACCAGCTTCCAAAGTCAGCAACCCTATCTGACTCTTATCATCCTTCTCAGCATGCCTAGGATTGAAGGAATCCTTCTTCAGATCATCATTGGCCACCTTTGCTGTGCATTCCCTAGCAAAGTGTCCTGTGTTTTGGCACCTGTAGCACTTAATCTTCTTCTTATCAAACCCAACTGGTGCCTTCCATCAAAACGGACTTGTATACTAGTCCTTTTGTAAAACTTCTTCATCCTTAGGCACACTGCCAGTTTATATCCATCTCTTTCATTTCCTCATCTTCAATCTGATCCAACTCCTCATTAAGGATGTCTTCAGATTGCCTAGAAAACTGTGAGTAGATGACCTCATCAGCAAAACCAGCAGGACCATCTCTTTCCTTCGTACTAGATGATGAAGTGATGTAACTACCAGAACTAAAGCCAAAAAATTTAACTTTGTTTATACTGATCTTTCCTTGGGAGACAAAAGCAACATTGTTGGCACTTGATGATGACTTTGAACTTCCTTTGATGTCTTGTTCATAAACCCTAAGGTTATTGTACAAGTCATCAATTGACAGAGTGTCAATATCTTCTTTAGTTCTCATAATCATTGCCAGATGTGACCATTCTCTAGGCAACGATCTGAGAAACTTCTGGTTTGCATCCTCATTGGACACTTCAGCACCATGCGCTTCCAACTGTGATAGGAGTTATTGGAATTTGTCATAAACTTTTTCCAACCCTTAAGAACTGGTCACAGTAGAAGCCTCAAACTGTTGTTTATAAACAGCCTTCTACATCTTTTGAAGTTAGCATTCCCTCAAAATCTTGTTTTGATTACTTCCCAGATCTCCTTAGCATCATCCATACTGTGGAACCTTCTGAGATGTTCCTTTGGAATGGCCATTAACAAGAGGGTTCTAGCTTTCCTTTCCTTCTCCACAGCATGAATCTCTGCAGCAGAGACTGGTGGGAGAATTCTAATGACACCATCCTTCCCTTTGGAAATTCTCTTCTTTGAATTTCCATTCTGGATCACCTTCCAGACCTCATTGTCAACATACTCCATTTAATGTTCCATTTCCATTGCCCAGATGTTATACTGTTCCTTTTTCAGAACTGGAAGTTTGATGTTGGAAATGGTGGTTGTAGCAGGGATTATTTGTTGTTGTTGTTTCTTAGACCCTGCTTCTGATGCTTCATCTTCATGGTCGGAGGCCTCTTCATCACTAAGATGATTTGAGAAATTATCACAAGGCTGAGACATCTTTCAGGGTTTTAGAGTGAAATGAGTGTTTTGTTGTTTGTGTTTCTTCTAATTTAGAGTCCCTCTACAGGCTCTGATATCACTTGTAGGTCCAAAGTTATGGATCTAAGTAGCCTTTGTAAGACAATAACAATTTGAATAAATCCAAATTAGTTATATGAAGAACTCTTAAGCAATGAGTACTTAGTGTTAATGCGAAATCTTAACAATAATCGAGAAGAAACAATTTCTACTTGATAACGCCTAAAATGAACATGTTTTTAGTAGCGTTATTGTTGGTTTTGTGCATGATAATTGGCTATATTTACTCATAACTGTTGCAAAAGTGCAAAAGATGCGTATTGTGTATGTATATGTAGCCAGGTATCACGAATGATGAAGAAACGAAGTTTTTATGCACATTTGGAAGATTCTCGAGGAATGAAGTCGAGCAAGGAAGCTTTTGGATTCAATGATTGGAAAGCACAATGATTTCTAAGTATCTACAACAAGGAAAGATCAAGTTTTTCCTTGGAAATCATCAGCGAGAGCAAAGAATGAAGCGTATAAACAAGAAAGTCAACAAAAGTCAAATCAGCACAGTCCAGCCGGTCGGTCGTAACCCGTAACCGATCCGGCTGGGCAAATGGTCAAATCGCAACCGATCCGGTTGCCGGCGCAACCGATCCGGTTGCATGAGCTGCAGTTACAAAAAGTTGAATTTATTGTTGCCTTAACTCCCCATAATTATTGGAGGCCGATCATTTCTTGCTATTAACTTGTTGGGAACGTTTTTGGTCAGTTGAGCAAGTTTATTTGGCTATATAATGAACCTAGTCCTAGTTTACTAGGTGTGACACAACTAAAAGTGTATTAGTTTACATCAAAACTAATACCAACCATATTATTCAGCCCAAAAGCTTAGTTCTTACTAAAAAACGTCCAGGAGCAAGGAGGGAACAATTCTCATCCATAGTTTTGGTAATTTGGAGTTATACGGTGAATCTAGGTGATTGGAGGCACGTGGTTGCTACAATCCACGAATTCTAATTCTTGTAATCGCAAAAGTTTAGGTATTCTATGAACTTTGTTATGGACTTCTATTCTCTTGAATTATTGGAATTACTTTGTTATGATTTGTGTTTAGTTATTATTATCATGGAGCAGTTTTGGGATATACTTGTGTGTTGGGATGTAGTTAATCATACTAGTGTTCTCATATGTGATGCATGTATATATGATCTTGTTTAAATAAGTTTGTTGGAAAAATACTAGTCTTGGTTTGATTTGTTGATAAAACATGTTTTAAGAAAAAGGACCGAAAGGATTTCTCTTGTGTTTTATTCCAAAAAGTTGAGTGACAAACTAGTATGGGGATATGGTGATTGACATCCACCATGTTTGCTTATTAAAACAAGACTAGGAACATTTTCATCACGAAAGGGTCGAAAGATTCGTAAGAACAAGTTTAATAAGAACATGTTGCAAACAAATGGATTTTCTAAAGGATAATCATTAGGATAAGGACCGAAAGGATTACCTATATGTTTTTGTTCTTAGAATGATTTTTACAAACATATACCATGGTTGGGGATCATTTGCTTATGATTTGTGCATCACATCAAGAGTTTACACCAAACCTTCATGAACACTAATTATAATTTACTATAGACTACACACAAGTATATATATTTCTTATTATTGAATTTCACTATAAACATCACTATTTGAGGAAGCCTTGACAAGCTTTCTTGTTGGAATCTTTTCATCAAAACAATTTCAAACACAAAAATCCCTTGGGACGAGCTCGACTTACCCAACTTTGCTATTACGGACGAGTATACTTGCTCGTATGTGTTAATAGAATTAGACGGTTAAATCGTGTTTATAAATTTTTAAAACTTGCACTACACGTAACACATCACTACTAAATAACTTTTTTATATTAATCTTTCTAATAACTTTTGTATGTTCTAAGCGTACAAGACACTATGCCTTAGGGTTCCTTTATACACTTAGGAAGCCCTAGTATACAAAACGTGTAGAAGGATATACATATCTCTTCCTAAGATATCTCTACATGTACATATCCTTCCTTAATATATTTCTAACAAACTATTACGTTTTAACATAAATAGACGTAACTATGAAATACTAAACAAACTTAACTAGGTCTACCAGACTTAACTTAGTACTGGCAGACTTAACCACTAAAACTAAGCCTACCAGACTTAATTGTTATACTACCAGTATTAAGTATAGTTTACATAATTCCCAACACGGTTTATAAAATGAAGTTTTAACCAAAAATTTGGTAACTTGCTTGTTTAACAATGGTTGTAACACTTGTTTGTAATCAAAGAAACACTAAAACCAAAGAAAAAACAAGAAAGGAAGAACTTTCTAAGTAAAAAACTTGCGTATGTATGTAAACTAACCACGAACCACAATCAAATCACTTCTAACCATATTCTAGCGATTGATACCACATGTTAGGTCACCATATGAAGCATAAACATACATAATTTCTAGAGAGAAATTAAAGAGATAGAGATTTTTGAAGGAACACTTTATAAGAGAGAATATGTAAAATGTGAAATGTATAAAATGAACCAACCAACCTCTAAATAAGGTTTACAATAGTTTATATAGTGAGAAACTATGGCAACGCCCCATAGTGGAATATTCTAGAACATTTCAGGGCCCATGGGCTTACTACATGGACCTTAGACTATTAACAAACATATAAGCCTATTTAACTAGCAACCAACTACATTAATTAATGACCGACACTTTAATATTAATTACATGTAATCCAACTGATCTATGTCCAAAAACTGATGAAGAACTAGAAAAAATGAGTCGAGTCCCATATGCTTCGGCTGTAGGATCGATCATTTATGCAATGACGTGTACAAGGCCTGATGTCTCCTTTGCTTTGAGTATGGTGAGTCGACATCATCAGAATCCTGGTAAAGGTCATTGGACAACTTTAAGAATATTCTTAAGTATTTAAGAAATACTAAAGGCAGGTTCTTAGTTTATGGTGGAGAAGAAGAACTCCAAGTGACTGGTTATTATGATGCAAATTGGGAAATAGATAAAGATGATAGTCATACACAGTCTGGTTGGGTATTCTTGCTGAACGGGGGAGCGATGATGTGGAAAAGGTCAAAGCAAGATACAATGGCAGATTCCACATGCGAGTCCGAGTATATTGCAGCTTGTGAGGTTTCAAATGAAGCAATCTGTATGAAGAATTTCATTTGAGATCTTGGGGTTGTTCTAACAGTACAAAACCCCATTGAAATATTCTGTGATAATGTGTCACAACCCGTAATTCTCCCGATGCGCCTTAAATGGAGAAATGACGATTAGAGTGACCTTTCCCTCTGATTTGAGATATAAGACGTATTTATAATCATTTTTATCGGATATATTATTCTGAACGCGTTGGTATAATTCCCGGGTCATGAATCCATCGTTTTCTAGTCGAAAAAAGTCCCGAATCTAATATTGCAAGAGATTGAAAAAGTTACAAAACAGGTCCCTTTGATAGTTTCACCGCCGACCCTCCCTCTTTGGTCTAATTACACGTTTGGTCACTCCTGTAATTATAAATACTTCCCCTTTTCTCACACCTCTCATTTTAACACACATTTTCCCATATATAACTCTCTCTCTCTCTAGTATTTTCCGGCCACCCTCCTAGGGTTCCGGCGCCGTCACACTTTCCGGCCAACTTCCGGCCACCACCCCATGTTACACCGCCACACTCAAACGTTAGATCAAGTCCTTGTGGTTATGTGTTCGTACCACACACGCCTAGTAAATGCTCCACGCACCCTAGATCTGAGTTTGTATAGTTCAGATATTAGGGTTTTATTGTTAATGATTATTAAGGGTTTGTGCTTGGATGGTTACGAGTTGTACTCGTATAAGACACCCCCACTGCTCCTCGTCTTTCTCTCATACTCTCGGTAAAAACAAACCCATTTCATTTATATTTATTTGGTCTAGTTATTACCACCAACCGAATCGGTTGGTGAGCCAACCGATCCGGTTGGAGCTCTCGGTAAAATTTTTAAATTTTTTAGATTTTGAGTTTTAACTTATGTTTTTAGTTTTGTTAAGTATCTTAACTTGCTTAGTATATGTTTCTATAGTTTGTTCTTGTTTTTACTAACTCTAACGCTAATGATTCGGATTTTGTTTTGTTTTGTTTTGTCAAGTTTAGCTAGTTAGTATGGTTAGTTTGAGCGAAATCTCGGAATACCTTCGTACTTTGGATGAAATGTTCAAGGACACCGGAAGTTCACTGGAAAAGATTGGAGGTATCTTGGAAGAAAGTAAGAAAGATTTGGGGATTGATACGGTTAATATGGAGGAAACGGGTGAAAACAAAGTTCAACTTCCCAAGAAGGGAAGAGTTGTAGTATTCACACAAGAACCTTTAACGGTGTATGATTCGCCACTAATGAGGTTTGGTACGACTTGTAGTGTAGAAGGAGTAAGTGCTTGGGACACGCAACTTAATATGGCTTATGGAGAAAACTACATTTTGGAGAAGGTTCTTGACGAAATTGGTCATGTACGTTTGGACTATGAAGCACATGGAAGAAGGATGGTTAAAAATCTTAAGGTCAATATTCATGGTCACATTTTTGAAACAGATTTTGTTGTGCTAGAAGAAGGGAATGCGGATGAACCTAATGTATGTTTTGGTCGAGACTTTCTTGTCACGACCAAGTGTCAAGTTGATTTTGCAATGGGAGAAATGAGGATTAATATAACTGATTTAGAAGAAGGAAAAGGAGTGAACGAGATGCTAGTGGAATTGTGTGCCAACATGGAAGAGAAAGATGTGGAAGTAGTTAAAAAGGGGAAAGCAAATAGGAAGAAAACTTCATCAAACAAACTAACCCCAACCACAACCACCAACAAAAATGATTACACACCATCATCACCTCCCACTACAAATACTTTCAAGCCTTTAACCGACAAACCAAAAGAAGCTATTTTAGAAAACCTAGAACAAACGTTTCTTGAGCTTAATGAGAAGAAACCGGTGATAGAGGTACTTCAAGATTACGTGCTCTACCGTAAGAAATTGGATGCGGTGATGCTAGCAAGGGATAGGTTGGAAGATAAGAATCTAACGGAGGAGGAGAGAGATAAAATTTTGTTTAGAGGCATGCCACGGAAGGATAAGGATCTGGGTAATTTTGTGTTGCCAATAAAAGTGAATGGGACTACACCAGTTTATGCTTTAGCCGATACGGGGTCAAGTGTTAATGTTATGCCCTACCCATTGTTTATGACTTTAGGTCTAAGTAATCCGCAACCGAATCATTCGAAGCTTACTATGGCGGATAATTCTCAAGCGAAAGCAATGGGAGAGGTGAAGAATGTGAGAGTGCAAATTGGCTATCAACCGTACTTGGCCGATTTTCTTATCCTAGACATTCCGATGGACAAGAGTTTACCACTACTATTAGGGAGACCATTCCTACGAACTTGTGGTGCAATTATAGACATGGGAAGAGGCACAATGACTATTGATGATGGGATTTCAAAGCAAACATATTATCCAAAACCAAGAGGACCAACTTTGGAATTTATGGAGGAGTTAGAAGTGATGGAAGCAGATGAGGATTTGACTTGTTTTGAAGTGGGACGTGATATACAAGGAAACCCAATGTATGGACCATTAGCTCCGCCTTATTTTGATATAGAGGATGAAATGGAATGTGCATTAGCGGTGGAAGCATTCTATAACCCATTCAAAAACATCCTAGTCTACAAGAAGTTAAACGACTGATTCGTTGTGAAGTGAGTGGTGAAAAACACAATATCAACGTATATCAAAATAACCGTAAAATTCGACAAATTAACCCTTTAGGAAAAAGGTCAACGTATCAAATCTCACGGGTGTGATAAAAGTGATACCGGAAAAGTGATTTCCCGGGTCGTGTCCCAACGAGGTGTGAATGGAAGGATTCGTTGAGTTTCGTGATTTGAACTTGAATTGGTTTTTAATGATTTTGGATTTGATTACGTATTCTACAATTTAATGAACGGGAAGGTAATTAAGGCAAGGGAACCCTAATAAACTAAAATTAAACTATCATTAAACCTAAGAAATGATAAAACGAAGCTACACTAAGTCCTAGGGTGCTAAAACGTAAAAACGTAAAAACCGGGAAACAACCCGAGCCATAAACGTAAAAGTTTTGCAATTTAAGGGCTACGGGTGTGAAATTAATTTTCCTACGATCTATTTGACTAAAAATAATTTTAGGAAAAAGCGGAATATTTTTTTGACTTTTAAATTAATTACTACGAATTAAAATCTATTAAACACTAATTAAATGATTAAAAATATTAAACTAATTAAGGAAAATCTGAAAAATTACAGAAAACTACTATGGTGCAAACTGGTCCTAGGAAAAATAAGAAAACCGGGTACTGTTTGGGGAAATAAGCAGTGAATAAGCTCAAAAGAGCTTATAAGTAAAACTGACCTAAGGGTTAAATGAATTGTTTGTGAAAAACTTGTGAGACAAGTCCCAAGGGCGCAGATGGTTGAGGTGTTGTGTTATGAGGGTGGTGGCGTGGGTTCGAGTCCCAGCCATGCCATTTTTTTGAAAACTATTTTTTTTTCAACGTTTTCTTATCAAAACTTAAAGTGACAATCCAAATAAATGATTTTTGTGAAAACTTTTTGTGTGAAAAGCCTGAAATAAGCTGTTAGAAGCAGCTTATCTCAACAGTGAGCAATCAATAACAAACAAACACTCCTTTTAATGATTCAAATAAGCATTTGGCTAAACTATGTTTAAGTTGCTTAGGAAACTTGAAGATTCTAACGAAATAAGGAACTTTTGCAAACGCTTATGTTTTGAAAAATTCACAATAAACTGTATAATCAGCTTATATGTGACTGATTTTACCAGTAAGCAAACAAACATACCTAGGAAAGATTTACCAAACACTCTTTTTGGAATTGTTGGGATCAAATAAGCAATAGTGGTTGAAACAGTTGGTAACTAGACACAAGTAGTGATAGGTAAGCTTAACTTATCACTATTAAGCTACAAAAAAGCTATGGCTAAAGGTGATTCAGATGGCACGGGAAAATCCTGAGCTAATGAAGAAATATGAAAAATTAAGCTCTAAACTACTTGATAAACTCTAATCAGTTATTACCTAAACTAAGCCTACATCCATTATACTACTAGTAGATTAAATCTAAACTAAGCTAAAGCTACTTACTGATAAGCTACATAAATAAAAGAGAGGAGAAAAGTGACCTGCAACTGCAATTGCAGGCTGCAAACAGGTTCGACAGTGTCTGTTTGGAGCTTATTTATAAGCTGCCAAAACTCTTCCAAAGCTACGACAAGCTTCACAAATCAAAGTTAGCACAATAGAGATTCAAACAAAACTGATTTGGGACAAGGTTCTTCACTGTAACAGCTTATAAATAAGCTGTTATCAGCATGTTTTTGGCGGCTTGTGTACTGATCCAAAAAAAAAAATGAGAAATGAGAGTTTTCAATCCCAATTTAGACTGAGCAAGGAGTGATTTCAGATCACTCAAACTGAGAAAATACTGAGATTGGTATACCAAAACTTAGTGAAAACGTGAGTTGCACAATTTAAGAGTTAAAGAAGCTTCCAAAATGGCATTTGAAAAAAACAACTCAAGCTGCTGCAGTAAGACAGATAGAGTTCATCCATTTTTTTCTTTCAAACTAAGTTTTTGCACTCTTTGAAAAATTACAATTGTCTCATCTAAACTAACCACTTTGAACCGAATGGAGTTTGACTCTAAAAGTCAAACGGGTAGAAATTAGTTTTTTGACCAATTTAACCACTTGACCCAAACAGTCCTTTAATGTTGATACTGAACTATGATAGCTTTTCAAAACACTTAGTTGACCCCTAACTTTGAGATTTCCTTTGTTACTTATACTAAAAACAATTACAACCTTCAAATAAACTTTTACACTACTTTAACCATGGAGCATAAAACTGAAAAGATTTTTCATAGATAAAAAAAAGAATTACATCAAAACTTAAGAAAACAAGAAAACTAAATTTTTTTAAAGATAAAACTAGGGGTGCCTTATACAATGGCTACAACATCTCCTTTTATACTACTACTAGGTCTTCAAGGTCTTTGATGAGTGTGTAAATACTCATCATTTTTGTACAATATAAACTGCAAAATCATCTGAAAACGCTCAGAAACACATCAAAATGATCAAAATATCACAAATCAGTGTTTTATGTGTTTTAAATGCAAAAATATCAAAATCAGATGAAAAACATATCAAATTTGCAAAAATTGCAGTTTCAGTCCCCCAAGTTTCAAAAGTTGTCAAAACTGTTGAATACTAAAATTTTCCTGGAAACCACTCAAATGAAAACTTTAATACACGAGTCCCTGACAAAAACTGTTGAAAACTTTGAACCCCCTGACTTTGACGTTAAAAACGTTTAAACTATACAAAAAGTAGACTAAAACTATAAAAACGTAAATTTTGTGTATTTTGTGACTAAACACTATAAAACTAGTAAAACTACACAAAGACTCGCAAAAGTCTACTAAAACGTCAAATATAACATGTTTTTACTACTCATAAATGTGTGAGTAGTTTCTGGAACTTCTGGATCATCATCATATTTTCCTCTACAACATCGGTAACATATTCCGTGGGGATCAAAATAGAAATTTTTTTAAATCAAAAGAACA